>JAZAVJ010000160.1:0-97034 GCA_037954315.1 Neonectria punicea
GTCCGAGGTCATCCGAGGTCATCATCAGTCTCTTCGTCTATAAGACTGACCCAAAGACCCTCATTAGATAGGAAGAATATCAAGAGCTTCTCGCACATATGATCATTTCCATCTGCTAGATGCAACAAGGAGCCGTAATTTGAAGCTCGACCAGGTCCGCGTTGGGGTTGCCTTGAAGCGACTGAGGGAACTTGGAGAAGCTGCGGGCTGTGGCTACTACGGTGTGGCCGTTGGACAGCGCAAGTTGAGCAAGGAGTAGGCCGAAGCCCGAGTTTGCTCCAGTGATGAACCAGATGAGGCCTTGAGACGTCATTGTTGTGTGTGGTTTGGGGGTTTGTTTAGTTAGAGTGTTTGATGACTTTGTTTGTAAGGTGATGAATGTTAGATGCTTGACTTGTTGATGAGTTACCAGAACTTATTAAAACAGAACCGTCAAGACGTCCTCTTATACTTTTACATCTCCCTTCTCAATCAAATTGTTCAACTCTTCATCCCGATGACAGCAGTATTTCCCGACGCTGCAAACCGACAGACCCCTGCAGCTGACACCACAGCGGCAGCATGCAAATAAATCCCGACGGTGCTAACTCCGACAAATGTCATCCTTCCCCGCGATGGACGGCGCTTGGCGCTGACAAAAGAGACATGATTCGACGATAATGAAGTGGATGGGAGCAGCCCAAGTCCGACAAAACGCCCATTTCCCGCCATGCATCGCTCTTCACAAGCCTCCCTCCTCCGTTCGTCACCAAATTCAACGGACAAAGAATGGATCCTCGTCCGGATAGCCCAAAGCGGCGGCGCGGGCGCACGACGACGGCCTGCATTGAGTGTCAGCGCAGGAAGAAGAAGTGCGGCCGTCGGTGGCCGTGTAATCATTGCCAGAGTCGTAGGACCGCTCACCTGTGCGACTTTGGGACGTCCACCACGTCGAAACGAACCCAGTGAGTAGCTTGATACCACCATATTAGCCTGACCCAGAATTGTTTACACAGATATCACAGCATCTCATCCATAATTCCTTCCCAGGAGCCGCCAAATGCAGAGCCCGAGATAGCGGCGACGTCAACGATGACAGCGAGAACGACAAGTCCAGAAGATGATTCCATCTCGCTCCCGGATGCCGCCTCCCCAGTCAACACCCTCGGATACGTCAACAGCGGCATGCTTGAAGCCGTCATGGTAAATATGATTCAGTATCTAAGATAAACTTCAGCTGCTAAGTTGACGCTCCAACAGAGCTCGCAACAGTCGACGGATGAGTCGGAGGCTCTCGATCTCCCAGCCGGTGTGCTACAGGCCACTCGTGCACTTCCCCCTCGGCCATACACCGGTATTCTCGTCCACAACTTCTTCGAACGAGTAAACTACCACTATGGCATCCTGCATCAACCATCGTTCATGGCTGCTTACACGACATGGTGGTCTCAACGCCGCGACGCTCGATACTCGCGAAGCATCTCCAGCATTACTCTAGCATGTCTACTCCTCCGGATCTGTGCGAACTCTACACAGTTCCTCTCATCTGCTACAAAATACCAACTGGAGTCCGACCTTGGAGATTCAGTCGAAAGTATCAGCGAGGACTACCACGCGGCAGCAGACATCCTCAGTGAGTTCCTTCCTGCCGGTGCAGATGGCCTTGTCAATGCCCAATAGCTATTTCTCGGAGCTACGTGGCTCAAGGCGGAAGCAGAATTTGTCAAGTCCTGGCATGTGTTGGCGGCCTGTGTGAGACAAGCTCAGGAAATCGGTATGTGACAAGGCTGTCCGCAATGGCTGAAGACTAAGGGCGAGAAACACGCAGGTATCCATCTCGGCGATCTACCTGACGGCGTGACTGAGTTTGAAAGAGACTTGAGAAGGAGACTATGGTGTGCAGCGTACACGTGGGATAAGTGTGTGATTCTATGTTCTTATCCGTGTTCGTGGTGCTGATCAGCGTTCAGATTTATGGCTGTTGCATTCCACCGCCCACCCATTATTCAACCCGGCGACTCTGTTCTTCAGCCGATTCCAAGCCTGGATGGATCAGCCACGAACCCCGGAATTCCTTCTCTTACTGTTACCAAGATTCTTGAGAACCAGCTCGCAAGGCACTTAGCTGAGATCGGTCCCGCTCATAATTCCTACGTCGACATGCTAGCATTTACTGAGCTGTGGATGTCCTCCTTACCAGCGGGTTTCAACGTCATAGAGCCAGACAAACGCTGGGATACGGAGTGTCCACGATTGGCTTTCCAGCGTCTACAGCTTCATTCTGTCGGCTATATGACGCAGCTGATACTTCTGCGACCGCACATCATATCCCCGGAGGATGCTACCCATACTGAAGTGCGATCGCTTTTAGTCGAACGGGCGGTTGATATCAGCCTAAAGGCCATGGCGGTGAGCAAGAATTTCTTTGACTTATGCTTCCCGCAAGAGGTCAAGTACTTCATGGTGTCTTTCTGCCCCTCTGACAATGCCGCACTGCTGTGTTCTCTGTTGCTGCATGAGACCGACGGGGACAGAGTGCCAAGACGCCTAGAAGTACTATCGGCAATTGGGACTGCACTCTATATTTCACGCTGTCTTCGAGGTTACACGAAAATGTCCGATACGACGTGGAGTATACTCGCTTCGCTGATATCTCACCTAAGCTTACAATCGAATGAGAAGCAGCTGTTGGACGAAGTGGCTCGGTCCGGCACCATTGTGGCCAATGGTACATCTGCAAATCAAGGTGAAGCCGTGAATTCCACTTCTATGAACATTGGCTCAGAAACATTTGGCCCGCTATCTCCTACAATTAATGAATGGCATCTTCTAGATGAGTCTCTAGCCATGGATGATGGGATGCAGGGCATAGATCTGGGGGTCTTGGACGGGGTGTGGGATTGGCAAAGCTTGCAACTAGAATTTATGTGACCTATCCAGCAACAATCCAACACACGTCATTATTTTCTCATGGGCTGCTCGAATGCTGCATAATCAGCTCAAATGGATAGAACCATGGCTGACCTATGTCTGAGAGGACATCTGAGTCAACCTCTCGATAACCTCCTCGTCCCGAAAGAAGTCGTCCTCTCCAATAAAGTCCTCCTCGGCGTCACCATCGGATGATTCAGTCCCGAAGTAATCCTGAAATAGCCCATCGCCAAACTTCTCCTTCAAAAAAGATTGCACATCCTCATTCCCGCCATTTCCAACTGACAAACCTTGCGAGCTACCCTCAATCTTGAGGCCTTCGAGGCTCGTGGCCCGCGACAAGGCGACATAAACCTGCCCTTCTGCAAACGCCTTCGTCAAGTTAACGATAACGCGGTCCAGAGTCATGCCCTGGCTCTTGTGGACACTCATGGCCCACCCGGCCACAAGGGGAATCTGCGTTCGATACAAAAGGGAATAGGGCTCCCGAGGGCCAACAGCGTTGACGATGCACGATGCATAAATGGTGCGTTTGTGGCCATTGTGGAAGAGCACCCGCGGCCAGGCTTTCACCTTCTGTCCTCTAATAAACTTGGCTATCTGGCCCTGCCTGAGCTTGGCATGTTCGCCATTGATGGTTTGATCTGGTGGCAAGTCGTCCTTTTTGGATTTGGCCCGTGGGAGCTTTGCAGGGTCGTACTCCTCGAAACCACAAATAATACCCTGGCTTCCGTTGCACAATTTGCTCCTCAGGTCAAGGTTTACCTGAAGGATGACAAGCATACCTATCCGTAGTCTGGCCTGTGACTCTAATTGGTGATCCTTGCAAGCCATCAATGTCCCATCATCGGCACGTTCGGTGTAATAGTTGAGCTCTGGAGGGAGCCACACTTCGTCCGCTTCGTGCACCCACCGAAAGCCGTCCAGACAGTTGTATGCCTGCACCGGTGTCTTTAGTTTGTTGAAATGCTCCAAATTGATGGTAGAAACCTCTGATCTTGTGCAGAGTAATCGCGTGGCCTTGTTGACTCGGCAGGGATGGTCCCTCAAAGTTCCTATCTCGTTCGGTGAAAACGGTATGCCAAGTCGACATTTCTGGAGCATTCTGATAAAGTATTCGTCGTTCTGGCGATGAATCTCTTTCAAGTGTACGTGGGAAAAGTCAGCCTCCTTCCAGGCGATGCTCTTGAAAGCCCATTTGTCCGTCTCAAGGAATGGCCCATGGTTATTTATGCAGTTGAACTCCACTTTGTCCTCGTCGGGTATCAACTGATTCCCGCATGTAAGGCAGTGTTCGAACGGCCTCACCGGTGGCAACTGACAGAAGTCACCAGCCAGGATCACCTGAACTCCCCCAAAAGCAGGCGCTTTTCCTTCACGCGTGGTTCCTTTCTTCTGGTAAAACAAGATTTCTTTCATGCATATATTCATGCGCTCCAGATGATGGTTCTCCACCATGCTAATCTCGTCAATGATGAGCACGTCGGTTCCCGTTATACGCTTGAAAACATGTTCGCGGTGCATTTTTTTCCTGAGGCAGTTAATGTGAAGTTTGTGATAATCCGGCGTCCAACCCATATAAGACCATGTTGATGTGCCGCCGACTTGAAGTGCCGCGCGGCCGGTGGGTGCAACAATATGAACATTCTTGCGCATGCTTCGCAGTCTTCTAACAGCAGCTCCTAGTACCGTAGACTTGCCACAGCCTGCCGAGCCAGTGTAAAAGACATTGCGTCCGCTCGCGATCAGTTCGACAAGATCTTGCTGCTCCTTGCATAGTTTTGGTCCATCATCCGGTCTCATCCCGGCGTCCCTCATATCGGCATCTAGCTTCATCTCGGCATTTAGCAGAGTTAGGTCGATAACAGGTAGCGGTTCGTTGCGTGGCATTGGTCTGTAATTCCACTTGGCATAGGGGTCCAGGGTTTGGCTGGGATCCAGGCTTTGTTCGGGATCCAACGAGGATTGATGCAAGGCAGAGAAGGGTGTTGGGTTCTTATTGCTCGGCTTAGACGGGTCATTGCCCGAGTCCCCAACTTGGCGAGGCCAGATCTTATGGTCTGTGGGCAAGCTGGCTTGGAGCAACTGAGGCTTCTGGTCGTCCTCGGAGTCGGACGAGATACTAATAAAAGACGACTGGGGTGGCGGCTGGATACTGTCCCCTCCCTTCCTCTTGATGCCACTCCTTTGGATACTCGGACGAGACTCGGGTGGTGGAGTTGTCGGAAAGACGGGGTCGGCGATCAGAACTGGTGCTGGCTGTAGCGGCAATTGGACGTATACGCCATCGACGTCATCGACGGGAGGCACCGAGGTGCCATGTGGACTCGATTGCAGCATGGCTACAGGAGGTGGAGATGGTGATACTTTAATGCTGGCCTTTGGGCATCCGTCAGCCAACGAACGTGGAATAGGGGCACGGACACGACGACAAGGCACAGCGCATTCCATGGCACAAGGGTCCAAACACAGGATAGGGTGGTACGGTACTTACTCCCAGTTGCAACAGCCGCCCTGTAAGCGAGTCAGACAAACGGGGCCATGACACATTCAGCGTAAGTTAGACATTCCGATCCATTTGGTACCGGGCAACGGAGACGTGATGGGGAGCTTTTAGCGCGTCGCGTTCTTCACGTATTCACGTGCTGAGTATCACGTGCTGACTCACGTGCGCTGGTGCATTCCAGATCAGCACCCCGTCGTGCGATTATGATGTGCGAACAGCTCACACTCGAGAGTGGCTGAACGACCACAAGATTCAAAATGTTGGTCTTCTCTAGGCTATCTGTACATAATTTTAGCGTATTTTCGCATATCGTTTATTCACTTTTCCGTTGGAGAATTTAAAAGAGGGACGGAGACCTGTCTCACGAGCAGCCATCTCACGTCTGTACAGAGAACAAAGATACAATTCAAGTTCACATGCCTATGTCGTGTTCAAGAAGAGGCTGGAAGTGTTGCGAATCATACTCTTCAGAGCTACAATACTCATCGCATACTCGGTGATAAGGTGACATAAATGGAAGGGGTCATAGGTCATATCGTAAAAGTGCCGGCGGCATCTAATCGCACAACTCAAGATTGTGGTGATTCAGAGCCTGAGAAGAAATAGTAAAAGATAATCACATGTTCAAGGAACCATCTGTTAACTCAACGATATAACAGGTGTTTCTCTCCGAAGTTCACCTGGTGTTCACGAGTACATAATAATCTATTCACATTCTCAACGATTCACTCTACACAAGGTCATTGATCGGCCGTGACACTAGCCATTGTGGAATGTATTTATTTAACGTTTACTTACCCCTTGAACACATAAAGTCTACTCAAAGAGAAGGCACAAAAATCATTCACCACATTACCTCACCATATCAAGACTTTTACGATGGTTACTAGAGCTGAAAACAACGGGAGCAGCGGGAGCAGCGGGAGCAACAAGAACAATGAGAGCAACAAGAACAATGAGAGCAACAAGAACAATGAGAGCAACAAGAACAATGAGAGCAACGACAACAACGACAACAATGGCACTAGTGGTGCCAACGGTGGTATTATTCGGACCATTTACAAATGTTTGGTATGCCGCGGTCTTAGAGATGTCAAAGAGCGGGGCACCAGCAACAGCGGAGTTTTCAACAAGACCATCAAAGTCAAGCCCGATCATTGCTTCACTTGCGGGATGGAGGAAGACCCCGAGGCGGAGGAGCGAGTCCGAGAGTACAAAAACCGACAGAAGTAGCCCGGCATTGGGTGTTTGATTCTCTCAGCATTTGAAACACCGCTTCAAGGAGCTATTCACAAATCAAGATCCCTTGTTACATTTGAACATCGCGCCGTACGTAAGCCCAGTCAACAATCCTTGCAGGTAGTAGTAGGCCAGTTCGCTTATAGTTGTGACTATCAGAAAACACATCAAAGGGATGGCATACGCTACACCCTAAATTATACTCGAAATTGGGTAGAGTAGTTTGATAAGAGTATAGCAAGGCCCTTAAACGCAATACTTTTACTGCCTGGTCTGAGTACCTCTGTCGCATCAAAGTGAACTATGTGCTTAGTGAACATAGCTCTACTCCAGTCATGATTTGTACCAGGAACCTTGTGTTTCTATGATTCCAGGTCGTGGTCATGCCAAGTATCTTTTTCGGTTGGTTGAAGTTCTCGTTCTATGCCGGCCTAATGACCTTGCTTGATCTCTTCGAATGTCCCAAAGGTTGCCTCTGCTTTAAACTGAATACTAATATTAGATAGGATATCTATAGATTGCGAATGTCAGTTTAGCAACTAGAAATTAGAGATCATCATGCTGCCATGTCTAAAAGTTCTGTTTTCGTAAAATATGGTCCACATGCACTTGTGAAAGGAAATATCTTGGTGAGAATTATCTCTTTATTAAAGGGGTTCAATATCCGTGAGTGGAACCGTGTGGGCGCCCCAGGCAAGGTTCGCACCAGCCGGATAAAACCACTCACTGTACATCTCTTTTTGCTAATCTATCGTACAAACAAATGAAAGGATCGGTTGGGCGCCGGTCCACCCTGAAATGTGATCAAAAATACAATCGCTGTAGTCTACAGGCGTAATGCTCGGCCCGGACACCAGAAGTTCTCGATTGTTGATCACAAAAGTTAACAGGTCCGAAGCCCAGACATCAAAAGTTTTGGGTCAAAGTGTGATAATGTACAAGGAGACAAGTCGTGGTGATAACTTAGTCGGTCTGGATCAGATACTGTCGCATGCCGGAGTTCTTTGCCTTGCCGAGAGTCTTGATGGCAAGACCCTCCTTCTTGGTGATCTGGTGAATTTCAGTCTCACCGCGCTTCCAAGAGGGAAACATCTTGTAGGTTGCTCCGGAATCAATAAAGAAATTGTTGAAGTTCCTGCAAACCATGGGCTCCTCAACAAGGACCTCGAAGTAGTGCATGGTCGAAACCATCTTGCTTTCGTACGACCAAGCCTCCTAGGCATCAGCGTCGATACCAGCGTGAGACTGAAGGCCCTCCAGGTAGCGAATGAAGAAGGCAGCATACTCCTTAGTGTTGTAAGAAGCGTGGGACTTGGCACTCTCAGTACCAGTGGGACCGTCCTGACCAACAACGAGACGATCGAAAACCGAGAGGTGGCGACGGAACTCTTGGCATCGGTCCTTGCACATCTCATCCGGTGCATTGTAGAATATCGAGCCCAGGGACAAGAAGAGACGACCAGCGGGGATCTGGTTGAAGTAGGCATCTCCGTTCTGGAAGCTGCCCCAGAGGCCAACGCACTGGATGGAAGGGAAGCGGGCCTTTGCCCGGTCGACCTGGTCAACCAGTGAAGATCGACAGATGTCCAGGGGGACATAGACGCAGGTCTTGCCCTGCTTCAGGAACTCACGAGCGTAGGGCTCGAACTTCCTTGAGTTGGCGGCGCCAAGATCAATGATCTTCGTGCCGGAGGGAAGTTGGGAGACGACCTCCTCAGCAGTGGCCTCAATGATGGACATCTCGTCGGACGTCTGGTAGGATCGATCAGCGATATCGACCCATTTGTCCATGCCAGTGGTGTAGGCGACCTCCTTGGGGAAGTCGGCCTTGCAGACAAAGGCCTTGAGCAACTGATCCTTAAAAGTGAGGTTCAGTTGGCTTCCGCCAATGTCGATGATCTCCCTGTCCTTGGGGTTCCAGGACATGATGAAGACGGGGCGTGGGTAAAAGGGTGGATAGTGGATGATGGTGGATGATGGGAAGTAGGGTGAATGAACGTGATGGTGAGAGGTGATGAGGTTGGGAATCGGTGCAACTTTTACCTGTACTTATAGAGCTGAATCGCAGTGAATGCTAGAATAAGTGTTCGCGATGCACAGTGTGACGTAATGCTGTTGTTGAAACAATGCTGCTGTTCTGATTAGGCAGGATTGCGAGTTCTGAAGAATAAGGCAAGTTTAGGTGTTTTGATTCTGAATTCGGTGAACAGTCTGCTGTTCCGAATATTACTTAGGTCGACAAAGAAGTGAGCATGCCGTCTTGTGGACGTTCAGAGTCTGGCTGCATGGTAGCATGATAGAATTTAACCCGTTTTACCAGTTCGGACGAATAGCCTCATTTCAATCGCCCGATCATGAACAACTTCAACATTATTAGCTCTCAGCCAGCCCGTGCATCCCTTCTAGCAATTCCAATTTCGACAGACTTCAACGTTCTTCACCCGTCATGATTCTCTGCGAGAGAGGCCGGGTGATCTGAGCACCGTCAAGGGGCTTCAGCTTGACATCGAGATCAGGCGCCACGAAAGAACAGCACACAGCCTGCGCACACCGGGAGTACGTCTAACGCGATGGCGAGTCGCCTGAATACAACCACCGCTCAAAATTACAGCGCACCAGCTTGCAAGGACGACAGTGGCGTCTCCAGGGACTGGAACCCAGGGGTCAGGATGCTCTGCGTCCTCCATCTCCAGACCAGGCGTGCCGTCCTGAAAGGTGATGCTGAAGGTGCCGTAGTCAGTATGGGCACCGCAACCGTTATCGCTCTCTGGGTCTGCCGTGTCTGTGCTGTAGTCGCACAGGCGGTAGTTGATGTTGCCGCTTTTGTGGGCTTGATGGAGGTCAGCACCGGCGAGAGAAGATAAAGGAGACAGGACCGGAGCAACGTATGTGTCGTTGACGTTGTCAAAGAAGTTGAGGATCTCGTTGAACCCGGCTCCAGCCAGGGCGTCCCACAGACTGTCTGGGATCTTGGCATTGCGCGTCGGCGACAAGTCGATGGTGAACTTTTGATCAGATGCAGCATTGTAAGTGGCTGCCATCTTGAAAATGCCACGCATGGGATAGGTGGCATTGAGAGAGGATTCCATCTCCGGGTTAGCCTTCAGGTGGTCAAACAGTCGGCGGATTGCCTCAAATGGCGCTTTGGTCTCTGGCTCAAAGGAGACGATTGGAGAGCTGGAGCTCAGGACACGGATGGATGGGTCTGAGACGGGAATCGGCTCAGGGATGCCATGAGTGGGAGTAGATGATGGGATGGTTAAGCCATTGAGAGACGCTATTGATGCATGTTGTTAATAATGAAGTCATGGAGTGACTGGGTGTGGTGGCAGCTTTTAACAAGCAGGAGACAAGCCAAGTGTAGAGTCGGCGAGGTAGCTGCGTGTAAGGGCTTGCTATATACCTAATTTGAGAGACAAGTGTAACAAGACTGCGCTTGAAGAGGCCAGATATGAAACGAATCGTTCGGAATTCGATCGGGCCAGTGGGAAAGGCAACCAAAAAATAAGCGTGGACGCTACCCGAGCATCCTTTTTCTCACACAGCGTTGAATTTGATCTTATGCCATCTTTGTGAACAGATAGTATCTCCATGAGCACAAACTAGAACGGAAACTAGCACAAGAATAGGGACAATCCAACTACTCTTCTATTCGATGCTACGATTTATAGTTCACAAGCTCACTCAGTAAATCATTCATCCCAAATTGTTCCGCGACCGACATAGGCGTACTGTCTCTTTTGCTTTCAGCCTCCGGATCGGCCCCTGCCTGCAGAAGCACCTTCACGATGGACGCATGTCCATACTCAACGGCCCAGTATAAAGGTGTCCTCCCGGCAAAGTCTCGTCGCTCAATTTGGACCGATTCGTCATTGATAAGAGCCTGGACAGTCCGGGGCGAGTCAGTCTGAATAGCCCACGCCAAAGGCGTCCACCCATCGATATCCTCCTCCTACGGCCCAAAAGAACGGAGTTGCTCCCGAGTGATCCGGATCATCAATATTGCAAGTATTTCGACCCAGCAGTTCCTTCACGATAGTATCGTGTCCGCTGCCACATGCAAACGATAGCGCACTCCTCCCTCGTCATCCTTCTACGTTAATGTTGATCCGTTTGTCTGCCAACAGTGTGACGACGCATCCCAAATTCCCATGCTCAGATGCAGCCGTGAGTGCGGTCTGTCTCTCAAGCTCTTCCGAGTCGGGTTCAGCACCCGCTGTGAGCAGAGAGGCAACGATGCGGTCGTGGCCAAGTAGTGACGCCCAGTATAGACTCCGGTTCTTGATGGGCTGAGCATATTCACTGTTACCAAGCAGATCCTTCAGCATAGCGTGTAAGTTGAACTGTGCTGCTAAGACAACGGGATTCTGGTCGCCGAGATTGTAATCAATCAAGGTGACGGCCTCCGTGCGATAAAAATGCAACCAGTTGCGACAGCTTCCCGTCGTGACATCCAAAAGCGATTTGGCCGCGTTCCTGAGCTGGTCAGATGCAGAGTCCTCGCAAACAGCAAAATGATCTGCCCAGTGCAACGATGCATAGCTGTAGAAGCCGTAGTTTGAGGTGAGTGAAAGGCAGACTTCTGGATCGAGCTCATTTTCCTCGTGAAATAAAACATCGGAATTGAGATTGTGGTCTTCTTCGTCCCAAAAGTCACCAGTGAAGTCGCCCATAGGCAATTCATCAAGCAGCCTAGGTATTTGGAAACTAGACTCGGCAGATGAGGTAATTGTCGAAAACAGATCGTTCTTGAAATCATCAAGAAGCAGGTATTGGATACAGACAGTGGCCAGCCGCAACGCAGAGCTTTTTGCATCCACCGTGCGCATACCAGGGAAGCTTTCGTACTTGCCGGCAACCTGTTCTAGGAGAAACTCTTTTACCGGCTGATGGACTAAAGACACCTGCGGCCCTGAGACTCTCACAAGTGGACCAAGAATTCCCTGGACAGTATGGGCGATTGCGTTTTGGGGATCCCCCATAACATCCTCTGTAGTGACATGTGAAGAGTCCATGGTGAATGCAATGTTGAGCTCGTCCAAGTTCAAAGGCCTTGAGCTTGCCAACAGCAGTTTCAGCAGATGCGAGGCATCATCCTGATGGCCAGAACGTATGGCTGACAAATATCTCTTGTATGTATTGGCAAGATCCTCCGGAATACTGGCGATGATCTTTTGAAAGTCTTTGGTTGATGTGAGAAAGCTTTTCTCAACTGACGCAAGGACAACGTGAGTCCATAGAAACGTTCGATCGACTTTGGAGATCATTGTTTGGAACAAATACTCTCTGACGTCGCTTGAGTACCGCCGGTTGAGAGAGATATTGTCAACCTGCTCTCGGATGAACTTTTCAAGGTCTTCAACGTAACCGATTTGACCATCGTCGATAGATATTTGAGACTGTAGAGGTTCCTTGGTGTTGGCATAAGACTGGTGAAGGAAAAGGCGGCTTGTTATGAGAAATTTGACTGTGGTGTCGCTTCGCGTCGTGTGCAGCGACTCGGCCAGCATGTCGGAGATTGACTCGAGCAGTTGATGACAAGAAACTTGTTCACACTCGTCTAGAGCATCCAGAATAACGTAGAGAGAGCCTGCTTTAGGATCTTTCATAATCCTAAGGAAGATGCCCCAAAGCGAGGAGAATGACTGGACCATGCTTGAACCCTGTAACTCGAAAACCCGACGAACATGGCGAATCATTGAACGATGGCGCTCAATAATCTGGAAGATCAAGCCAATGAGAATTGCCTTTGCATCTGTCTGTTTGTTTTTGTTCTGGCACAAGTATATAAGAACAGTATGAGATCGCGTTGTAGCTTGTTTGAAGTTTTGGGCAACAGAGTAAGACAGCATGGTCTTACCGCAGCCCGGATTTCCAGTTAGCCAAAGCAGAGAACTGCTACCTTTTTCTAGCCAGGAGACGAATAGATGGTGGCTACGGATCCATTGGCAAGTGCCCGGGATTGGCTTGGGCGGCAGTTCGGCGTGTTTGGCAGCATCAGAGTCATTAAGAAGTGACATGCACGTTGTTTCCACATCATTGAGGGCTTGAGGACGGTTAGAGCTTGTACATGGATGGATTGTCTTGGCTGTGCGACTCACTTCTGTAAGATGAGGGAGTACTTGCAGGCCGGAGTGCCAGACTAACATCTGGTGACTGGCGGGCAATCGGTGTTGAACTGAGATGAGGAGATCTTGAAGCCCGTCGGAGCTGCGGCTTAAGTAGTCTAGTAGATCCGTTCTGGCTGCCCTGGGTCGCCACCCGGCTGTGGTAGTTGCCTAGAAGGTGTTGACGATAGTAAGGAAAACACTGGCGAGGTTTGCACCATCACTACCTGCGTGAGGTGTTGCCAGGAACACCACGCCAATCGTGGATTTCAACACTGCACCATAGGTATTGTCGTCTTCGTGAGCAAAGACCAGTGCCTACCCCGGGTCAGTTTATAGTTAATTGAGAGAGTGGGGCTCGGACCTGTTTGCAAACAATTCCACCAAGACTATGGCATACGAAGATGATGGGGCGCGCGCCCTGGTTGCATTGTCAGACATGACCGTCATAAACGGTGCAGATGGATGGTAGTACGGTGGTTGAGTCCTCGAGGTGATGTCGTACAGACGCCAGAAGTCCCCGTCCAAATTCCTGCACCCGTCCATGTGACAGTTCGCAAAAGAGCTCGGAGGGATAGCCATAGGTGTAGACTCGGCATCCGGGCAGAAAGTTTGGGAGGAAATCACGAAGCCACAGAGCCCCAGTCACCGAATGTTTCCATGTCGAGTACGCGTCTCCGTTGAGGCCATGGACCGCAATGATGTCCACAGGGTAGCTCTCGGGTTCCGATGGGTCTGGCTGACTTTCCGCGAGTTTGAACAGACCTTGCTTTTCTGCGCGGGGCTTCGCGGACGTTGTTGTCTGCGCTCTTCCGGATGTGCTCTCGGACGCGCCCTCGGACACGCTCTCAGACCGGCCCGGTGAGGCCTGTCGTCTGAGTACCTTGGGCTTGAAGCGTCGCAACATTGTTTGGGGCTGAAGCGTGCCTCATTAGAATCTACGCATCTCGAAGAGAAGCAGAAGTTGGCAAAGGCAGCCTGGTCTTCGTCGGGCCACTCCGCGACCCCTGTCACCATGATGTGGTGGCACCGTCCACATTTTCGCCTTAAATACTAGGCATCTAGCTACATCGGTGATCCCCTCCAACCTCAAGAGAACTCATACGAATTAGTCAACAAAACAAGAATGAACAGTGTAGCCAGTTATTTTAGAGGCTCGGAACGTGCATCGGATGAACTACTGATGTATCTTCCGACGTGAAAATAGGTAGCTAGTACCAGTCATGTGAGTACCCTAACTACTTTGTCGAAAAGCATGAACAGTTGACGTATTCGTTCTGAGATTAACCACTGCATAAGCATTGCCTCTACGCTTATCCAGTAGGCCTCATAATCCTCAGTCACTCACTTGCCAGTGGATAGACAGTCCGCGGCCGGGATAAGTAGCAGTGCTATTGGTTAGCCAATGTTGCCAGTCGGGTCTACGCTACGCCAGACCGATTGTATCGGCATCCATCTTAGTTCCAGGTAGAATGTCTTTGCTCAGTAGTATCTATTGCATGACATGGGTAGACCCTCGGCCACGACAAGAGCGCAAATGTGACTGCTGTTCATAGGACTCTTGAGAAGGTGACAAGCTGCTACCTGAGGCAACCTATAGTGTCCTAAAGTACTTCTCTTCAAGTCGTAATGTTCGGAATCTGCATCTCACCGTGTCGCATCCCGATTACCTTAGCAACTATAGGGTAGGCAGTCGTCTGCGCAACACCATTTTCCTAAAAGGGCTAGATTTGCTGATGCTTCTTAAGCACAAATCCTCAACCATTAGAAATCACTGTTGCCAGCTCCACAGAAGCTAGCATCATCATCTCCACGAGGGTCAGGGGTTGGGCGCAAGATTGCGCAACACCATTTTCCTAAATCAGCTAGTCTCAGCTAGTGTCTCTGACTTGATGCGTGAATTGTGAAGAGAGGACGTGTAAGAGACAATGACAACAGCGCTGGGTTCATGAGAAGTCGAATAGATACTGATTGAATATAAATACGTTGGATGCTCTCCCTTGGTCCATTGTCTTGTGCACCACAATCGTCACAACACAGACTCAGGGCTTGCACATTTATTCAAAACCAACAATCTCACCTTTCAACACCTCCAACATGACTGTCGATACCCTCTCTCTCGCCGGAAAGGTTGCTATTGTCACCGGCTCCGGCCGTGAGAATGGCATCGGAGCTGGAGCCGTGATGGCACTGGCTCGCAATGGCGCAGCTGTCACCATCAACTACGTCTCGGATTCTGTCACCAAGAGAGCCCATGCATTTGCCGAGAAGATCACGGCTGAGGGTGGGCGAGCGACTGTTGTTCAGACCACTGTTGATACGCCAGAGGGGGCTCACTTCCTTGTTCAGGAGACCCTGAAAGCCTTTGGGACCGACCACATTGACATCTTGGGTAAGCCTCCGTCCTGTTGACCACACTGCGCGACATGTCTAACTCTAGGTCCAGTCAACAACGCTGGTGCTGGATTTCCCGGCAGGACTCTTGAAGTAAAGCCCGAGGAAACCGCCAAAATGTTCGACGTCAACGTCAAGGGACCCATCTACGTTGCACAGGCTGTAGTTCCGCACATGCCCCCTGGAGCTCGCATCATCAATATATCCTCTACTGCTGCTAAGCTTGGCCTCTCCGAACTCCCCATCTACGGGGCCACCAAGGCCGCTCTCGACAGCCTCACGTGGTCTTGGTCCAAGGAGGTAATTACGCCGCTGTTCCCTTTTACGTACTTCAAAAACTTACAGATCATAGTGGGGACGCAGCAGAGGCATCACTGTCAACTCTGTCGCACCGGGTCCTGTCGCGACCGACATCATCCCCAAGGAACTCGTGGAAGAGCTCACCGGCCCTCAGAAGGGCATTACCAGGGCTGCAGACAGAATTGGCACGGTCGACGACCTTGCTGATGCAATCCTCCTTCTTGTCTCGGAGAAGGCTCGATGGATCACGGGGCAGTACATTGGTGTCAATGGAGGAATTACCGGCATTTGATCGGTTGTCGCTGAGAACCAAGTAGTATTTACGCTCAGTCACATGGGTCCTGAATACCGGTAGCGGGCTCACAAGTCAATTATGTAAATAGCTGATTAGCGAACCACCCTTGGTCTAGACCATCTAAGTACTTTTCGTACTACTTAAGGTACCTCTGTGACAGTAACCCCAGAAGTACCCTCGTAGCGGGAAGGCCGGGTTAGACCGCTGACAAATTGCAATCGTCCCACAACCCAAGTTCATGAATATAAACCCCGAACTTGTGATTTATGCTGAAATTTTCTACCATATCTTAAACAATGCGGTCATCGGAACCTTCCCAGCAGAGATTGGCCTTGACATCGCGGCCGGCGAAGCCTTCCGCCCCTGGGCCGGATCTCGTATTTGTCAGCGTCACACACCCTGACGAGATCAAGGATCGCTCTACGAACAGAAAAATACGTCGCCATGTTATGAAAGACATAGGTCTATCCAGGAGGAAGAAAATTCCCCAAGGCGAGGTTTCAGACAACCCCACGCCATCTGGCCCCGAACCCAATGCAGTCGCCACGGTCTCGCGGCCTAGCAGGCCTCTTCAACGAACCCACAACACGAATTCCCAATTTTCTTCTAGGGGCTTTCAGTTCCCATTTACCGATTCCATTTTATTTTCGGACGCTGTCTCGGCGCGGGCTCGACGAATCGTCACTTACTGTATGGAAACAGACTTCTTGAACTGAGCTTTTGCTGACATGCGTTCATAGTGGACAGGGAGGACTCTTCAATGTGTCAGATGCTACGAAGGCTATGCTTTACCCTGGCAATGGCCGATGATGGTGTTATGTACCTGGCTCTTGCGGACACCGCTCTGTACACAGGGTACCATCATCAGAAAACGCCCATACAAGAGAATGCGCACGCTTTAAAGAACTATAATACCTCACTTGCATTCTTGCACCGCCGTCTAGAGCATGCCGCGAACACTATCGGAAACGCCATTATTGGAACAGTTGTAGGTCTAGCTGGTTACGACGTTAGAATTCCTTAGATATTGTCCCGCGTTCAGGCACCGAATTAACATGTATTCCAGATTCGAGTGCGTAATCTCGCGCGATGGGCTGTTCACATGGCTGGGCTGCAGAGGATGATAGAGAGTCGAGGAGGCATCGAGTCAATCACATCGTATCATCTACGGATGACCCTAATTTGGTACGCGAACACTGACAGATGATGATTCTGGCTTCACAATCGTACTGACTTTGCGCAGGACGGATATGGTTGGCTCACTTCTGCAAGACGTACCACCCCGACTCAATGCCTATGCTGGCATTGTGAAACCAGTGCAAGAACGTGGCCATTCTCCGGTTCTAGCCCGGACTTTCTCTGCCCTGCAACATAGAAGCCCTGCTCTTTGGGATATTTGCCCGGTCCTGGAGACTATTTCAGACCTTACCAAACAGGCGTCTCGAAATCCAACCAGTGGTTGGTACCAAAACACAGATTTGATACAGTCTTTCGGTGTTGCGGTACATGATCTGCTTACCCTACCACGACGCAAGATTCCAGAGGATCAGGACAACTTTCTTGTAGCTGGCTTGGCATTGCGAGAAACCATCCGATTAGCCTCTCTTGTCTTTTTAACAACTGCTGTTAACCATTTAGCCGGGAACAGAGACATGAAAACGGATCATGGGAACCGACTCCTAGAGTCGCTCAACTTCCACGCACTCGATTGGTCGGGCTTGCAAGAATTAGAGCTATGGGTGCTAGTCATTTGCGGGTTAGTTGAGACTACTAAGGATAAGCAATGGGTTATATCTCGAATACGCTCAATCATGGAGATGAATGGGCTGAGTTGGCAAAGAGTCCTTGACATGCTCTCGGACATAGCTTGGGTGGATAGTGTTTTGGTCAAAGAGGTAGATAAGCTAAGAGGCGAACTGGAGTAGGCACAGGTAACTAGTTGAAGTAATGATCACCAGAAAACCGTCGCATGTTTTCTATATCTAGATTCCAGAAATAAAGCTCTATTAGTCTGCAAGCTGCGTTGGGTCACTAGAAACAACCGACAAGACAGCGGTACGTATTTCCATCTTCCGTCTCAACCATGTTTCCTCCAACACGTCCCTGGCTCCAAGAAAACTAGAAAGTGAACAACCAATACTCAATCCACCCCAGTAGCTCCGTCAGGATTGATTGACATTACCCCTAGGCGACGTATGAAGAAACCGCCAGTTTGCTGTACTGGTCAATTACACATTGAAAGAGAGGACTGTGGAAACACAAACATAGAATAAGTAGAACCCAATGACTAGAGAGCCAGATGGTCTGACAGGATACCATTTGAATCCCGTAGAGGAGGCTGGCTTGGGCAAATCCATTTCTCGTCCGCGGTTTGTTCGAATCTGACGAGCGACTGAGCATGGTCCCCCAGGCAACATGAACGTAATCACTCACCCTGAAGCCATGAAAAGTTTCCGTAAGGTAAACATCCTGGATCACTTCCCCGCCAGGACCATCGATGGTCATTGCTGACGAAAAGTCATATGGGGGTTGGTGACTTCTTATGTAGGAGCTACCGTATGGGCCGATATCTCCGAGACATTGGTTTTTTGAAGCATCCGTGTATTTGAACTCGAAGCCGGCAAATGTGCGCCGATCAAAAATGTGTACCACAATCTCGACTAGTTCAGCAAGGTGTTCACCGTAGGAACCACCGAATTTAACCGTCACCTAGCTGGAAAGGTTCATATCCAAGCACTTGAACTTTACCAACTACCTGAGTACCGCTTTACATTGCCGGACATGCCTGACGACGGATGCAGACCTGCTCATCATTCGTCATCGGAAGACCCTATTGGAAGCGTAAGCATTTATCCCTACCAACTGTAGCAGCCGTGCTACAACGCAAGCTGACACGTCAATAGTATTATGAGATCGAAGTGGTCAGCTTCTTGGTCGACAATCGTCTCGGCGTCGGGAATGATGCGTCGCATGTAAGCCAAACGTGGCGTACTCTGCTGTCTTGTGTCTTTCCGCCACATGATGGATACGTGCTTGACTGGGAGACAAGTACCGACGCAGAAACATCCAAGATCCAAGTCGCTAAAATAATTCGTCAAAAGAGACGAAGGGAGAGGGTCTTGTTTGTTGTTGAGTGTAAGCACCCGAGATATCAGAACGAGGAACGTGCTTGGGAGGATGCGGCGGACCAACTGAAGTGCCACATCAGCGCCTTGTCGCATTGTAGATGGGGAGCAGTTGCAATTGGAGAGTTGGTTCAGTTCTACCCCTTTTCTGACCTGATGCTTACACCTCTGGGTCAAGATAAATTACGTCTCGATCGCCAATGCAAGAGTGTTCAGCAGCAGATAGATCATGTCAAAGAAAACTTGGGAAGATAAGACTACAATATGCCATGAGCAGATGTTTCACCCGCGTGCATCCACAATCAACAATATACATAAAACGTTTCTTCCATATGAAGACCACTCCCTCTCTAGCATAGCGTGATATACAGAATATATAGAATGAACATTGCGACAAAGGGTCTTGCAATACGACCAGCCACTATGATCCGACTTTCCCAGAGTTCGCGTCGGTGTTCTTGGAGTTTAGTCTTCCAAGCATCCAACTCCAGCCCTGCCATTTCTACCGCCTTTTCTCCGCCAAACCTTTCTTTCTCTAAAATTCGTAAGTTCTTCTCTTTCAATCGAACGGCTTCCTCAAATCTTCCCTCGCCAAAATAGGAGGAGGCAAGGAGGTTCTGCATCTGTCGCGCGTCATACGTCTCAGGTCCTCCCGTCTCTTCGGTCGTTCTCAACGCTGGATGAATGATCCCAATTGCCTCTTTGTACTCTTTCCGGTTCATGTAGTAACGAGCAATGCCTACTCCTGCCGCAATGGTCTGACTGTTAGCGTCGCCACAAATGCACTTCAGCCCCTCGTATGCTTTGCGACAGTTCTGGATGCCCTCTTCCCAGTCGCCGCGCATCATGTACATGGTACCAAGGTGGTGGGCTGCCCAATAGGTCGATACGTGGTGACGTCCAAGTACGGACACTCGGCATGAAACAACGTGCTTGAGGAGCTTTTCTGATTCATCCCATTCTTTAAGAGTTCTGTGAACAAGACCGAGGTTGTTCTCTACCCTCAGGGTATCAGGATGCTGAGGGTTGTGTGCCTTCCGAATATTCAGAATATGGGTGTACATCTCTTTCGCGCGGCTGAAGTTCCCTCGGCTCTGGAACACGTTCGCAAGAAATTCCTTGGAGGTGAGCGTGATATGATCGGTTTCTCCGAGATGTTTCCTGCCTCGCTCCCAAGCATCAGTCAGAATATCGATAGCTTTAGTGAAATCTTGATGATGCCTATAGTGTTTCAGGTTCGCCAGCCCTAAGTCGTTCATGACTTCGATGAATGCAGGCGTTTTGTCCATTCCGCTCTCCTCATAACGCTTTAAGAGATCCTCAAGGGCAGAAAGCGACCTGCCATTTTCTCCAGACCAGCGATAACATCGACCCAAGGCCTCAAGCATCGCCAATGTTTGTGGGTAGCATCTGCCAAAAACAGCCTGAGTTGTTTCCAAGTATCGTTTTTGTAGACCTATTAACTCGATCCGTATTGAGGCTCGGTTGACATACCGTACCCTGGAATGGCTGCTCAGAAACGTATTCAGGTTTGCCTGCATGGTGAAGAGGCGCCCTCCCTAGTACTGTCCTTCTAATTGTGAGCAGAAGCGAATCCATAATAGTCCCTTATTTGACCTCAAAAACTCGATGACTTGGGCCGCAAGATCTTCGCTCCATGGACCTGGTCCACATTTGGAGGCGTGGTGAGCCTAGTACAGAGCCGCGTAACGCAAAAAAGGAAACTCCGATTGCAAGTCATCAACATCTGGTGGGAGTTCTGCGTCATGGCTTGACAAAAGATCATCCAGCATGAGATAAGTCAGACACGAAGATGTCATTTCTGCGTGACATAGCTCTTCGGAATATTCATAGGAGATCAAGTTGTTGGTCGAGTTGCCGTTAAGGTCCCCATGGGCGTCTGAACGATTGGTAACAATAAAGTCCTTGATAGCTTGGTGAGGAATGCTGACCTCTCCACTGATCTCGTCCATACCAAGAAGCGGTCGACAGAGTTTAACAAGAGCCCTTATGTCCAGGACTCTATTAGATTCCGTCAAAGTAGACATGCCGCTCGTGATAGAAATTGCGTCGCCTAGAGCAGGTGCACTCAATGGATGACAAGAACAAATGCACAACTGAAGTAGCCGTTTGATTTTGCTCTGTTGAGATGGAAGTAGTGAGTGCATACCAGCAACGATTTGTGCATAAAAGTTGGTTAGGCCCGGGGGATAGTTGCCAGCTTCGTACACCATTTCAGAAATTGTTGTTTGCGATTTCATTCTGTCCAAAAGCTGATGAGCGTAAATGTGGAGGCCGTCGGCTTTCGATGCAATAATTGACGCTAGCCTTTTCGCCAATTCTGCTCTGCGTTTGCTGCAGGAGGCATTCACAATTTATTTTATCTTGTGGTCGATGACAAAATTCACATCATCTTCTGTGTCCGAGGTGGAAAGTCGCTCGATTGCCGCCATGGCTAGGCAGCCTCCGTCTATGTCAGTGGTCTCCCGGCTGAAAAGTACGACCTTAGTCGACTTGGGTAGACGATTGAGGGAGTAAAAAATGTCGTGACGGTCAGTAATCGAGTACTCATCGACGCCATCGGTAACTATAAAGACGTTCGAGATAGACTCGCAAAAGGTTCGAACGAGTAAAAGTAGCTCGGCCACCGACGCATGAAGTCCAGGGCTCTGGTTGAACGCGGTCATGCAATGTTGTATCCACAGACCTTCATAAACGGCAAAAAGCTGTGCTGCCCATGACCGAAGCATTCTGATGGTTCCGTCTGTAACCTGCTGCCTGGGAACAAAGCTGTGGAGAACGGTGTATCCCTGGATCTGTAACATCCGGGCTATGCTTGCGGCAAGGACTAATCGTGGAGTTGTTAGCTATGTGAACCTTCAGTCTATCGCCATGACGAGTACCTGACTTTCCGCAGCCCGGGGGCCCAAACACACACGTTCGCTGTTCGTCCAAATTGGAAAAGCGTTCATGGAACCAGCGGCAAGTACCAGGAGTCATAGATCGCAGGTGTAAGAGATAGTCTGACTCAAAGTCTTCTGGCATGTTCAGCCATTCCTTCTCCTTCCGCATTCGCGTATCTACGAGAGAGTCAGTAATGACTTCTCAAGCCACATGAACGATCCACCGGTTAGAACACCATAGTAAATACCTGTCATGCTAAGTCCCAGCGCCTCCATTGAAGACCTCAACTTTGTTCGGCTGTGGCTAGAAATAAGTCTCTCAGCCTGACTAAGCTCATGTTCTTGCTTCAAAATATCCGTTTGTTGTAGCGATAGCTTGTAGTTAGAGACCACAATGCTGTGTGATGCGGCTTGCACTTCGACCTCAATCTGACGTTGCCAATCCTCTAAGCGTTTAAGGGTTATGTCAAGCTGCTCTGCGAGGTTTTCCCACAAAGACCGAAACCCAAGACGTCCAAAACCGCGGATCGCCTTGTCTAGATTGAAAAGATCGATGTTAGTAGAGTTCCCAAGCGGACCTAAATGCATTGTCTAACCGGAGCCTTTGTGGATAAATAGGCGTCGTATCTGGAGACAAAGGTTGAGTACTTCGGTGTAGAAGAATAGGACCATTTCTTCAACGCGAGCATCGCTGGGAAATGTAGACACGTATCGATCCAATCTTGGGAGACTGTGTCCAACTTTCTCAAGCACCTGCACAATCTTTTCAGCAGTCTCTCTGGACGCATCTAGGACCTATTGCAGGGATGGTCAGCTAAGCGCTCAACAGCAAACTACGAGCCACTTTCCTTGACTACCAAGAGCAAAGAGCCCCAGATCGGGGCCAGAGCCAGAGGATATGTCTGTGCATAGACCGTCATAATATCATCGTAGTGCCGTATGATAGAGAACAAAGGGTTCAGGCGCTTGGAAATTGTTAGGGACCTGCTATGTTTTTGATAGCCATTCTCCAAGGCTGTGATATGTGCTAGCACAGTTGCCGGTTGCGCTTGGGCAAACAGAAGCTTCTCTTGCTCGGAGAGTCCTTCCAGGAAGCTCGATATCGCTCTTTCCCAGGCGCTGTTCGCATTTCTTAAAATTTATGTGATTAGCCCTTGAGCTCCTCTTCGAAGGCGATGGTCGGTGGCAGGCTCAATCTCGCCCTGTTTTCCCTCTCGTCTTGTGCTTGGGCGCATACGGCGTGGATATTCTTACCGTTGGGTATTGGTCTCCATAATTCTGTTTCTTAGTATCAGGGATTATCGAAGAGAGATCACGAACTATAGATCAAGAGGGATGGCGACCAAATGTGCGAAATATGGCTTGAATGCCTGCAAAAGGTGTTTCAACCACCTTGCAACCATCAGACTTGTTCTAGCCAATAGGCAAATGTGATACTGCAGCTCAGCCGCACCGCGCTTTCAAGGTCATCGAAGTCAAGGCGACCAGTTATTCTCCGTAGAATTAAGTTGACAAGTAAAAGTGTAGTTTTAGCGTTGGTATGATAAATGGTGATTGGGCGTACACCATACTTGATGGTGGTCAGCACAGGAGCGAAATTACAAAACAGGCGGAAATCCGAACGCCCGAAAAAGCCTTGCAAAGTCCTACATATAGTCGTGGACGTCAGTGGCTGAATTGAAATTTAAATACCCAGATTCCGCTGCTGGGTCACATTTCAAAGAGTTGTTATCACAAGTTTGGTCAATCTATTACTCTTATCAGATCGGTGGCCAGAGTCACAACGCCAACGAAGATTTCTTCAAAGAAAGCCATGGGCGCCTATGATCCTCTCGTCTTTGACGGCTTACCCGCTGTGGATATTGCCGCAACCAAGGTGAAATCCCAAGACGGAGACCATCTCGTCAAAACCGCCATTAGGGACCTATTCATCAAGCACAATGTCCGGGACAAGATCGGTGTCGCCCTTGTTCATCGTCACTTTGACCTCAGGTCGGACGAGATCATGGTCGATTATCAAGGAGTTGCGACTCCTTGGAGCGCTGGGGTCCTGAATCAATATGACGGCTTTGGCAGAATATTGCCGCTTTCCTACGTCGTCTTTGACGGGAAACTCCACCCGTATGAATTCTACTTTACGGCAGACTCGTCGGAACAGCCATTGGATGTTCCGCCGGAGTTGATTGCGGACTGGGAAGATCTCATGAAACACAACGAACTTGGAGGACTGCTCGGGATTCGGGCCCTGAGAAAAGAGGCCTCGACCAGTCACATGATGGAGTTCACCCAACGGTTTGCAACTTTCACGGTTCCGTGGGAAGGCAAACCTAGCTCTCCATCATCAGGAGTTTACCAGACCTGCTGGTCATTCAGGCTCAACGAGAAGGGTGACGAGGAACCGAACGATTACTGCTCCGGGACCCACAGGAACTGTGATCATTCCGCCATTTCATGCTTTCATGGTTATCCGCCGGGCCCTATCGGCATGTCCGTCCACAACACTCCAGACACCTGGAGCACATGAGTGAAGTTCGATAGATAGAATAGTCTGAATATCATCTCTATTTCGTAATATTCACGGGCCTTGATGAATGAGGAAAGGTTTCGCACCAAGCAGATTCTTTGAGGGGCAATCAAGACATGGTTGTCTCCTACGTTGTTACAAACTTGAAGAATTGCAGTTTAGCAATTAATAACTAACGTCAGGCAGATGGCAAGTGACTCTTCCGGGATTGAATGCCTCAACTCATCGAAAGAAATGAACATCATATTTAAATATACCAATGTTTACGATTAAAATACATACTAAAGCTTGCTGATGTTATTACATAAAATGTGATATCGCCATTAAGCTGTGGCCATCCTATTTTGCTTACGAACTTTCGAAGCAGCTTCCCTCAATTGGATGAGACCTTTAGCCATATAGACTACACAGTGACAGATTAATCACCCTTATTCCAGAAGCTGTAGGGAAATATGTATAGCACTTCTCTTATAGCAATCTTCTTAATGGGCATGCAACCCTCATGTCTACAAACATTGGCGGTCTCTTCGTGCCGTTACATGAGTAGGTAAGCAATGGTCAGCCTGTGAAGGAATTGACCAGTCGCGTCACGTTACTACTATGAAACGTGTAGGAATAGCTCGGACGGGGCATAGAGCGGGATGCAGATTTGGGTGACATTGCTTATCTACTGTAGAGATTGTGGGATGCTCGACTCCGCAAAATGTTGTGCGCCATTTTGTCCAGGTCCGGCATCCCTTTAATGGATGCCTTGAAGTCACAATGCCCGATATCAACAATCGCTTGCTTCCGACTGGCCGAGATTGTTTGCCGTTGGGCCCAAGGATGGCGGGGCCGCGATGGTGTAAGAGCGTGGGGCTGGTACGTGATCACGGCATTGTCGATATGTATGGTGACAGAAGCACGCGAATGACAACACCGGGATGATGTCACGGGCCATGGCACTAACGTGCTCGGTAGAGGCGGCGTTGGAGCGAGGGAGTCAGAAGGAGTTGAATAAAAGATTGGCATGGCTCATATTAATTTCGTCGTATTTTGCGCAACCTAGTCTCCAGAACTCAGAGTCCAGACAAGGCCAATTCACTGCGGAGAACACCATGACCATCCGGACTGCGGGCCAAAATGGCACGCTCGGCCTCAGAGGTGGCGAGAAAGATAGCTCGTCGCACGAGTCAGGGGCCGGTCTGCAAGCTTCCGGAACCCAAAACGGCCTTCCGGTGCTGAATGGTGCCAAGGGCGATGCCACTTCTCCATACGATAATCCTCGCCTCACCTTGGTGGACAGATTTATCGATGAACCTCGATCCTTGAGGGTGGCCGTTATTGGAGGTGGTCTTTCCGGCATTCTGGCAGGGGTCTTGCTGCCCAAGAAGGTCCCGGGGATTAAACTGACCATCTACGAGAAGAATGCGGACCTGGTACGTGGGAGCTGCAAGCTTGTTTGGTCGTGGGAGCTGACGATTGTATAGGGCGGCACATGGTTCGAGAACGTCTATCCAGGAGTCCGCTGCGATATCCCTTCGCATGTGTATCAGAGCACATTTGATGCGAAGACGGATTGGTCGGATCAGTTTGCGCCAGGACACGAGATCCGAGACTACTGGCAGGGCATCGCGCGGAAACACGATGTCTACCAGTACGTGAAGCTGAAGCACCAGGTCCAAGACACGGCATGGGACGATAAAGAAGGAGTCTGGGTGATTACGGAGAAGAATCTGGAGACGGGCGAGGTGAAAGAAGATAAAGCAGAGTTTGTCCTGTCGTCGATTGGCAGATTCAACGCCTGGAAACTGCCGGACTACCCCGGACTGTCGGATTACAAGGGCCTTCTTCGACACGCCTCCAACTGGGATCCCACATTCGACCCCAAGGGAAAAAGAGTCGCTGTTATCGGTAATGGTGCAAGCGGAATCCAGGTGGTGGCCAACTTGCAAAAATTGGTGGGAAGACTCGACCACTACGCTCGGAATAAGACCTGGATCGCCGCGTCGTGGGCAGGCGATGACCGAACACTGGAATCTCAGCTGTATCCCGAGGAGCTGAAGAAGTCATTCAGCGAGGATCCGCAGGCCTACCTGGCATTCAGAAAAACACTCGAAGACAAGTACTGGCGCCGCTTTGGATCCTTCTTCCGAAACACTGCCGACAATGAGGCTCTGAGGAGCAAGTTCATTGAGATCATGAAGGAAAGACTCAGCAAGAAGCCCGAACTGCTGGAAGACATTATCCCCGACTTCTCACCGAATTGTCGACGCCTCACTCCGGGACCAGGATACCTTGAAGCTATTTCGGAACCCAACGTCGACTACATCCGGACGCGCATCAAGAGGTTCACAGAGACTGGAATCGAGACTGAGGACGGCGTGCAGCGAGATGTAGACGCTGTGATTTGTGCCACAGGCGCCAACGTCGACATGATCCCCAAGTTCCCCATCCGCGCTCACGGAAAGGATCTCAAAAGCGTCTGGGAGCCGGAAACCGGACACGGCTTCCCATATACGTACATGGGAATGGCGACGCCTGGATTTCCCAACTTCCTGTTCGTCCACGGCCCCCAGGCGACAGGCGGATCTGGCACGGTGCCGCAAAGCGTCGAGACGCAGTTGACATACTACGCGAAGCTACTGCGCAAGGCGTCGCGAGAGGGCATCAAGTCCATCACGCCATCCGCCAAAGCCGCAGACGAGTTCACCGAGTTCTCGGACGCCTTCTTCGCGAAGACGGTGCTCACGGACAACTGCAGCTCGTGGTACAACGGCGGCCACGCCGGCGGACGCATCCACGGACTCTGGCCGGGCAGCGCGGGCCATCTCACGGTGATCCGCCGCGACCCCAGATGGGAGGACTGGGAGTACGAGCACCTCTCAGACTCGGGGAACAGGTTCGCGTGGTACTTTGGAAACGGGTGGACGAGACGGGAGACGGATCCCAAATCGGATATGACTCCGTATCTAAAACTCCCTGCCGAGGTAGATCTGAGGGACTTGCATGAGAACTGGTGGGTGGTGCCGTAGACTACAACCTGTTGGAGTTAGATTGGTACCCAAGGAAATACTTTGATCAAAGTAGTCCGATCAGCTTTGCACGTCATTCATGTACAATGTCGCGACACACGTCGGACCACGTTTGTGACTGCCACTACCCGACCCGCAACAGGGATCAGGGCCACACTAGTTGGGCTTGACTGGCACGTTTATCTGTCCCTGTGTGAGCTACGGGCGCAAGACGCGCTGCGATCTGACAGCTTGCAACCGAGTTTGACGTCGGCTCCGTGTAGCAAATGGCTCGACGAGGCTAGGAAGAACGGCTGTCGTCTAAGGTGCAAAAGACCACCCTACTTTGTTCTAGATGTCATACGCAATCACTCAGCGGTAAAACGTTCGCACTAAATTCGAATGCCGGGATGTTCGAACCTTACGTGGAAGAGCAACCAGGGCGCGGTATGACGTGCTTTCCACAGCACCGGGTTGTAGGGACAGGGAGTGGTGTGCAGGCATTGGCAATGTCAACGAATATCTATAAAGTTGATCTGCGGCACTCAGCTGTGCCAAGAACTCCAGGATATCCAGCCTTGACAACTTTCGATACTGTCTCTCGACTCTCCCATCGCAAAACATACAACACCGAGTGTAGCTCTGCTGAGGAACAGTCGCCATGGCGGAATCCCGGCACAACGAGAGCGAGATTGCTCCGCCCAAGGAGCAACAGCACAAAGGTGAGCCGTGAATCGGAAGAAGCTGCCTCGGCTTATACTGACCATGGAACAGTGAGATGGTACAGATCGACCTTTTACAACATCACCATTCTCGGCCTGTGCAACTTCTCCGCGCCTGGAATCTGGGTGGCCATGAACTCGTTGGGTGCCGGCGGTGCAGCAACGCCGAAGCTGGTCAATGCTGCCAACGCCCTGACTTTCTGTCTGATGGTCCTGTCCTGCCTCTTCTCCAGTGCTCTCGTGCGCTACATCGGCATCAAGGGCGCCCTGATCTTTGGAACGTGAGTAGCCCCTGTTGATCATCTGTCTCCACCTTGACTAACAAAATCAAGGATCGGATACGCTCCGTATGCCGCGGGTCTATACACCAACAACCGCTTCGGAACTGAGTGGCTTACTCTTTTCGGCGCAGCCCTCTGTGGCATTTCCGCCGGTGTCTTCTGGATGGCTGAGGCTGCCATTGCCATTGCGTACCCGGAGCCGTGGAACCGCGGAAAGTCGCTGGGCTACTGGCTGACTTACCGATTGGGAGGACAGGTCCTTGGTGGAGCTATCAACCTGGGTCTGAACGCCGATCGCAACGAGGCTGGAAAGGTTTCGTACACGGTTTTCCTCGTCTTCATTGCCATCCAGGCCGTTGGTCCACTCGTTGCTCTGCTCCTGAACAAGCCTGAGGACGTTGAGCGCAAGGACGGCAAGAAAGTTGTGCTTGAAATTCCCAACAACCCTTGGTATGAAATCAAGAAGACGACGAGCTTGTTCTTCACCAAGAAGTTCCTTCTTATTGTGCTGTTCATTGGACAAGCCGTCTTTGCCGAGGCAGTCTTCTTCACATATCTGAGTGGTAAGCAAAGCCTCCTTACAAAACTTAGCTGGTCTATTGCTAACACAACCTAGCTTGGTTCACCGTGAGGTCTCGCGCATTGGGATCGTTCCTGGCTGGTATTATTGCCGTCAGCGTCGGAAACATTCTTGGGGTATGTTAACCCATTTGAATTCGTATGGAAAATCACGCTAACCTGTTATTTAGCTCTGGCTTGACCGAACTGGCGTTTCTCTCAAGACGAGGGCCAGGTCCTCTTTCTGGGTCATCGTCACCCTTCAGGGAGGATGGTGGACTTGGGCCACTATTCTGGTTACCAGGTTCCAAAACACCAGGCCCACATTCGACTGGATTGACCCTGGCTTTGGCGTTGCCTTTGCCATCTTCATCTTCCTGAACATTGGCTTCCAGCTCAACTACCTATTCCTGTAAGCAACTCCAGAAAGTTCCCAAAATAACAGTTTACTAATCATATGGACACAGCTACTTCATCATCCACAACTTCGCCGATACCCAGGACGAGATTATCCGCTACTCCGCTCTTCTCCGTGGCACCGAGTCCGCCTGGCAAGCTGTCAGCTACGGCTTGACCTCTCTGCCTCTGTTTGCCGAGGTCGGTGGAGTCTACTTCAACTTCGCCCTGTACGGTGTTGCCATTCTTCCCGCCTGGCTCGTGTTGCGACACTTTGGAAGTGCTAGGGTTCCCGAGGCCGAGACGGTGGCTTCCCGTTCGTTTGGCAGCCAGAATGACATTTCCAACTCTGGTGAGGAGACTGAGGAGGTTAAGAAGGCATAGGATGGATAAATCTTATCAGTTTGGAATGGCGAATAAAATGGAGAGGGGATTTTGTCTTATGCTGCAGATAGACAGATATAGAGTCAAAATAGAGATACAGTGTTGATGATTAAGAGAACCATTGTCTAAGACGTTGATTCCTTTTTTAAAAGTAATTGTCAAGTCGAGAGTACATGTCTTCAAGCCATTTGATTTCAGAACTTTCTACGTTCGCTGCTAGTTGTGCTTGTAGTGTGTTGAATAGTCCTGCCTCATGAAGCAAGTATCTTGAGCAATAAAGGCAAATTCAAGTCTACTTGTAGCGTATGAGTACTTTAAAAAGATCACTGATTTTATGTAGATGAGCCTCATCAATCACAGAAATGAGTATCGCTGAGATGTTCACCCCGGATAGCATCTACCTTTGTCTAAGCTTACCATTATCTGTATCCGAGACAAACCCTGATAGACCAACCAATTCCTCGGTAATTGATAAGTCCCTAGCGCTCATTTGTAACGCCCGAATGAGGAGCTACCGAACGTTCAGGATTTGCAAAACAAGTCAAATATTGCGCCATTCTGTCTTTTCCTGCGATAAACGCTGGCTCCAACGCTTGTCGACCCACACACAATGCCGAGATCCACTATCTTCAAGGTGCCAGTGCAGCTCCCCGCTCATTCGATGCCCACTCACACGCTCGACGGGGGTGACTGGAGTGTATCATAACTCCAAGAATCACGCAATCTCAGCTCCGGACAACTGCCGACAATTCGGTCTCGGAAAACTGCCTCAGTGATAAAGGTTGCTTGTCACGATGCCACACCCTGACAACTTCGATAATTGGACGCGCATGTCATCATTCTTCAGAGTTAGACGGACTCCAACAGTAAGCAACCATGGCATCGCAGGAAGAGACCCGCAAGGGCAAGAAAAACCTCATTGTCAATGCCTTTGTGATGATGTGTATGCCACTCCCTGAGGCCCTTTTTGGACAGCTTGAAGCTGATCCGTACTACCAGGCAGCGGACATCAGTCACCAGGCTTGTGGCGACACCCTGATGACAAGTCTTGGCAATTCAAAGACATTGAGCATTGGGTTGAGCTAGCCAAGCTTCTTGAAGATGCCAAATTTCATGGCATATTTATCGCAGATGTCCTTGGTAAGAAATAACCGTCTGCCTAAACGAGAGATGATATTGACCAAAACACTACAGGCGGCTATGATGTTTACAAGAAATCTCTTGGTCCCGCCATCATCTCTGGAGCCCAATGGCCTCTAACAGAGCCTCTCGTTGCTGTTCCTGCCATGGCTGCCGCAACAAAGAACATTGGCTTTGGTGTCACTGTGTCGACTACCTACGAACAACCCTATCATCTTGCTAGGCGTCTGTCTACAGTTGATCATTTGACCAAGGGAAGGCATGTACACCGTGTTCTGTTTTATGATGCGCAATACTAACACCTATTACAGGCTCGGTTGGAATGTGAGGAATGGAAGCAAAGTAATCGTTTTGGTAGCTAACTTGTTCTTAGATCGTGACAAGCTACCTAGACTCCGCTGCGCGAAACATGGGTCGGACTGAACAGTTAGACGTAAGATTCTCAACTCAACAGCTTGAAAAACACACTTATTAACATGACACAGCACGACGACCGCTACGGACAGGCTGAAGAGTACATGAAGGTCATCTACAAGCTTTTGCAGTCCTCCTGGCGCGACGATGCCGTTCAATTGGACCGCGAGAAGGGCATCTACACTTCACCCGAGCTCGTTCGTCAGATCAACCACCAAGGAAAGTTCTTTTCCGTGCCAGGCCCCCATCTCGTGGACCCTAGTCCTCAGAGAACACCTCTCCTTCTTCAGGCCGGCGCTTCGAAGGCAGGCAAGGACTTCGCGGCCCAGCATGCCGAGGCAATTTTCACCTCGGCGCACGCTCCAGCCGTTTGTAAAAAGAACATTTCCGAGATCCGGCAAATAGCCAAGGAGAAGTTCGGCAGAGATCCGAGCAAGATCAAGGTCCTCGCCCTTGTAACCCCAATCCTGGGCCGGACTGAAGAGGAGGCGTTGGCGAAGTACAATGACTACAAGCAGTATGCCTCGCTTGAGGGTGCTTTGTCTCTGTTTGGTGGATGGACAGGAATGGACTTGGACAAGTATGGTGACGATGAAGAGTTGCGACAGGTTGAGAGCAACGCTGTTCGGTACGTCCCCAAACACGAATCCCTCCAGTCGTGTTCTTCTATCCTAACTTCGTTACAGCTCAACGGTGGAGGGATATGCAAAGTTCTCGCCCGCAAACTCCAAGTGGACCAAGCATACCGTGGCTGAACATGTCAGCCTCGGAGGCAACGGCCCATTGTTGGTTGGTACCCCGGCTCAGGTAGCCGATGGCCTTGAGACGTGGATAAACGAAGCCGATGTGGATGGATTCAACTTCGTGAGTAGCACTATGAGAGATGCAGTATAGCTGTGCTAACATGTTCCAGGCGTATGCTGTTTTCCCACAGTCGTTCAAGGACATCATCGAACTTCTGCTACCCGAGCTTCGGGCAAGGAGCCTGTTCTGGGATGACTACGCCGTTCCCGGAGGCACCTATCGAGAGAACTTCTACGGAACCAAGGGAACCAAGTACCCTCAGGAAGAACATGTTGCGGCAAAATACAGATGGGCAGCAGGCGTTGATGCAAAGGATCATCAAATCCCGGAGTAGTGAAGCTCGAAGGCATCAAGGAGATAAAAATTAAATGGCATTCTCCCATTCATACATCGTAGGACTTTGTGAATGACCAAGACATCGGTCGGCAATTACGACGGGCCAGTCGTATGATCCAACAAGTTTTCTAATCTTACGATCCAGGACGGCAGTTTGATAATGAGCATCTGGACCCTAGTACAATTTCAAACTCACTAGAAACCCTAGAAAGGAAAAAGAGCCATTATGAGTCTCGCATCCAGCTTTCGCAGGTCATCTATCACATTTGTATTAATTCTGTAGATATACGTAAACAACCCCATGCATCAAATGTATACCCGTCATGCAGTTTGATCTTTGCCGCAGACTGCGGTTTATTCACTGCTGTTATCGGGTCATGAAGAAGAATTGCCGTGATCAAAAAGAAAGTGAAAAGAGCTACAGGGTGAGCAAGAAAATGCTGAGCGCCATCCACGCTACAACGACAAATGCATGGCCAGAACCGTGCGATGATACAGCGCCCGACGCAACGATAGTCTCAACATTGTCGGATTGAGAGATGGTGGGGGTGCTGGTGCCAACAGAGATCTCATCAATGCTACTGGATCTGACCGCAGTGGTCTCAAAGCCGGGAGCCGTTTCCGTAACTCGAGGTTGATCGACACTCACAGCAACCAAAGACCCAGTCGCTTGGGCTTCGAAGTCTTGGCTGGTGGAAGTGGCAATCTTCTTCTGGTCCACGTCATTCTCCCTGGATTGAGGCAAGGCAGTCTCGGATGCAGGCGCTGTATTTCCGATGGTAGCTTCCGGCTCGCCTAAGGATGTAATTGATCCATCTGGAACAGGATAGACCTTAGTGCTAACACCAACGACACCGGTTGAGATGTAGGTCGTCTTAGAAGAAGCAGGACAGTTGAGGCTATCAGACGGGCAGGCCGTGATCGTGACAAGGTGGGTGCTGAAAGCCGTCGATGTGGTAACCTGCTTTACACTGATGGCCTTAGTGGTCACACTGAGCGGAGTCTGCGTGTACTGGGTCTTCTCCTCGATATCTGTAGCAGGGCACACGGTGGTACCAATGGCAATGATCTGAGTCGTAGTGTATGTGGACCTAGATGACACTGGACAGTTGCTGATGGTTGAAGGGCAAGCAGTGATAGTGATCAAGTTCGTCGTGAAAATAGTAGAAGTAACGAGGTTGACTGAGCTGATAATCTCAGAAGTGGTTCCAGATGGCGCCTGCGTCGAGTAAATGCTAGAGTCTGACGTGATGCTGGTCGAGAGACCTAGGGAATCACTCGTCGACCAGCCAGAATCACGAGAGGTAGTTGGCGTACGAGAAACAGCAGATCCTTGAGAAACACTGGAAGTGGATGACAAGGTCGGGTTATCGGTGGCGGTGGACGTGAAGGAAAGACTCAAAACATCCGAGGTAGACGAGGTCTCGGAAGTGGTCAAGCCTTCTGAGGTCCAAGAAGCAGTTGAACTACTCTTACTACTGGTGGTTTCGGTAGTACTGTAAATCCCCGTGGAAGTCACCTCCCCTGAAAGCGAGCTACTCGTGGAGAACGAAACATTCGAAACAGAGGTAGAAGAAGTTTCAACGGTTCCAACGCTGCCTTCGATGGTGCTGGTGGTGACAAAGGACGAAGTAGGTGAAGTGCTCGTAATAGCGACGCTTGTGTTGGTACCAGTGAGAGTACTAGACCACGGAAGAGACGAAGCAGAGGTATAGGGCGTCCCTGGGGTTCCAATGCTGCTGGTGATGGTACTAATAGCGGCAACGGTTGAAGTCCATGGAGTAGTGGTACTAGTGCTAGTGGTTGAGATGTTCAGAGAAGTCAAAGTGGTAGACCACGAGGCCGTCGTGGAGGTATTCTGGCTTCCCGGTGTACTCCACGTAGACGCGCTCGACGAAGTCAACGCATCGGTAATACTGGATATGGCACTGGATGTTGTGGCGGCAGCTGTCGTCGTAGTGGAAGTACCAGCACAATCAACTTGATCCTCGAGTGTAATTCTTAAAGCGGTGCAGCCATCGAGCGGAGACAATCCGTGTCGAATGAGGCCTTGACCAGTTTCGCAGATGTAGAAAGCCGACTTATCGTTGGACTCACAGTGTAGCTGGCCCTCGACCACCAAACAGTCAAGGAACGAAAAGGACCCGACAATACTGGAAGTTTTGTACAAGTACACGAGACTGTTTGTGTTTGTGTGGACGGATGCGTATACTGGAGAGTCGCCGGCGGTTGTCTGGAGACGGGTGTTGTTGACGAGTCTCCACTCCAGAGGTGTCTGACTCGTGGAGTAGTCAATGGCCAAGAAGTTGGAGTAGAGGTAGAAATCATGGCCCTCTTCATCATCTCCGACGTATCCCTTGAGGGTAACCGGCTTGGAGGTCGCATCGCAAAACGGAACAGAAGTAGTCGTGGTTGCGGCTGGAGCAGAGGTTGACCCGATACTGATGATATCTGTGTTCGTGGGCAAAGCCGTAACCGACGTGCTAGTAGGCTCAGTTTCCTCGTCTCGAGTAATGCGAAACCACGGCGATGTTTTGTACTGCCAGTCGTCAAGGTTGTTTGGGTCTCCCCCTGTGCGCAGAGCTCTGCCGAGGATCATGTACTCGCCCGACGGGATTTTGGTGCCGTTTGAGAAGTAACCTTGAGGCTTGGCGTAGGTTCCACCCGTGAACCGGGGATATTGCTGCAGAGGGAAATCCACGACACTTCCAGAGAGGGCATTCGGAACCAAGCGGAACGAGCCGAACCAGTTGTTTTCGCCCGGTACGGTTGGGTAGGCCCAATCACTTGGCGTCCAATCTTTCGACACGTACTAGCGATGGGTTGTTAGTCAATCTTGTAGACGTCGCATAGTGGGAATTAGGAGTCTTACATCGAAACTGAACTCCCATGTCGACCAAAGAATATTGAAGTACGGCTGAGGGACGTCGGAGCCGTCCTCGAAGGTGTAGTTGTAACCCTCCTCCATGACGCCTCCGTAGCCACTGAAGTATAAGGGCACACCGCGCTCCATCTCCCAGATATCACTTGCGTAAATGCTGCCCTTGATACCTGGACGTGTGTTAGCAGGGGATCATTCCATTTTTGAGTATTTCCGGCGTCTCGTACCCATATATGTGACCCTGACTATTTCTGCATTGTCGCCTGCAAGCACGATACTACCTCCGTAGATAGGAAGCATAGCTTCACTGACCGCGGCAGGCTCTGTGAAGGCAATAGTCAAAGTGCGTGTCTCGCCAGGGCCTACCGTGATGCTTTCAGTGGAGAACGACAGTTCACACACGTTTCCGTCTCCGCTTGAGTACGGCGGCTCTGTGGACACCCACGCATCACTGTTTCCTTTGGTATGGGCGGTCGTGCCAGGCTCGTGGCTGACTTGGTAAGTGATTGGCTCGTCGCCGGAGTTGGTAACTTCAACTTTGTGGGTCCCGATGAAGTTGACGGTGTCGTTGAGGTTGATGTTTGCTGGGCTGACGGACGTCGAGTAGAGAAGGACCTTCTCGGCATCGACTAAGCCTGCACCCTGCTTTGCGACTGAACTGTAGATTTAAGATTAGTATTAGTTATCCAGTATCAATACCGGACTTACGCGAGGTTATCAGTTCCGTCGTTGTGGCGCACAGGCTTGCCACTGGCAATGATCCGCTCGTGTGCAAGCAAAGCGCCTCCACCGCCAAGGGCACCACGTCCACCGCGGGAACCGAAGAAGAGGGCGCCAACACCAGAGATCTGGGAAAGAGTTAGCCGTGAAGCATGATAAAAATCACGAACATACGTAAGGCGTGGCCATGCTTGTGCCAGAATACACGGCCCAACTGCCCTGGTCAACTGGCCAAGTAGAAAGAATGGAACCACCAGGTGCCGAGATCTCTGGCTTCATTCTGCCATCGAGAGTTGGGCCCCAGGAGCTGTAGTCGTTGATCCTGCCTCCAACGAAGGATGCTCTAGGTATTCCAACCGCTTCATAGTCGTGGACAAACTCGAACGTGACATCGTAGCCGTTCTCGGACTGGGTGAAGAGCCAATCTCCATCCTCATACAGGATCAGTGCAGCTGCAGAATCACAGACACAACTAGTCAGCTTCGTATTCGCACAAGTGTGAAAGTTTTCAACTCACAGCCGTCAGGTTGATCTGAATTGTACGTAACGCGATCAATGTGCTCCCAATCTTCTCCCTCAGTCTGAACGTAGAAGACATTGGTCGCTTTGCCTATCAAAGTGGTGTCCTGCAACTGCCAGCCACAATCACCACGGCTGGAGCTTATTAGCAACAAACAAACTTCGGAGAGGTAATGTTCTTACGGAATGATCATGACGGCGTCACTGGGAGCAGTCTCCAGGTTCCAGTCGCAAGCCGTGAGATTGGCAGCGCCCTTCTGCATGAAAGCCGAGGCGGTGCCGTTCAACTCAAATTGCTTGAACGATGAGCTCAAGTAGATCTGTCCCATGTTAGAACGAGTTTTTCAAAGTGAGAACAAGGCTTCCTTACTATGTTGCGTGTCTCACCGCTGCTGGAGGTTGCCACGACGGTGTAGCTGACCCAGTCCTCGGCTTGGACGCTTCCGACGGTAGTGCTCTCGTAGCCATTGCCGCCGCTACTGGTGTAGAAAGGACCTAAATGATGTGCGTCAGTGCCGATGATTGCCTAGGGCGAATTTCTGGTGGGATACTCACCCATGCTACCGCTGTTTCCAGCCGCAATCACTACTAACACGCCTTTAGCTTGGATAGCAGTTGCAACCTCAGCCGACGGAGTGTCGGCGAATCCGCGATCAGATCCTAGCGAAGCACTGATGATGTCGGCGCCCTCCTCATACGCCTGCAGAAAAGCAGACACGATGACGTCCTCGTATGTACCATCTTCGCAGCCAAAGACCTTGTAAGAGCGGATCCGGGCCTTTGGTGCCACACCGGGGAGGTTCTCATCGCCACTTGCAGCGATTCCCGCGACGTGGGTTCCGTGACCCAAGCAGTCCTTGGGGTCATCGTCGGGAACATACTCGCCTCCAACGACGTAATCATCGCCGACGAGGTCATATCCCGCCTCAACCCTATGACCAGGTCCGAAGCCGCCGCCAAAGGCCGGATGTGTGTAGTCAATGCCACTGTCGACAATGGCAATGACAACGTCTTCTCCGAGATAGCCGAGAGTATGCATCTTGGCCACCTTGGTGTCATTGTGCGGGCTCCAAGCAGTGTAGTTGTCACCGATGCTTGACTGAACAGAAGCCACACCATCTGTGGGAGTCGACACGTAAGCCGCTTCCCAGATTTTCTCAACCTCGGGAAGGGCTGCGATGTCGGCAACAGTTTTGTTGTCCGCAGCGTTCAGGTCAAACGAAGCTCCGTGGAAGAGGTCTGACTCGAAGCTAAGAGCAGGGGTTGCTTCGCCTCCAGTCTCTTCGAGCTTATCATAAAATGCAGAGGTGTCCTATGGGACTTGGTCAGCTTCGACATCAAAACATTAGGTGATGGATAACACGTACGGTGCTACCATCTCGTTTTCTGAACTTTGCAGAGCCGGTTTGAGAGAACTTGACGATGTATCTCGAGGAGCTAGTCCAGAATGGAGGCGCAGATTCGGCAGCATCTGGAGCTACCTGGGTGGTCTCACCAAGTGCACCCCCAAACAAGAGAAGCAGGGACGCTGCGGAAACGAGAGACTTGAGGGTACCCATCTTGAGCCCTTATCAACGGATGGTAATCTACCAGCGAGAGGACGGAGAGGTCTAGGGATGCCTTCTTAGTCCCCGAACTTACCGCGAGGAAACCGTGCTTCTTATAACAAGCAGTGATATTATCCATGCACTCCAGGGTATCCTTGTCTTCGATCATGGGACTCCTCATCCCGGAGCTAATGATCTGATTAGATGAATCTGATTAGATTCAATTGATAGGAACGGCTCACGAACTCCTGCATCGGCAAGGTGGTGACTTCTAATCTCTTCAGGACCCACCAAGAGCGTAACAGCGTTGTTGTGAGTGCCGACTAATCCCTCACCTGCCCCAATAAGGTCCTGGCGCTTGAACAGATCGGACCACCAAGCGACAAGACTAACACGTCTTCGATCAAGACAAGGGACCTGACTATTTACTGACACATTCACAGGGGTTCCCTAAAGGAAGTCTTGGCCCGTCCCCTGTTGCGATGTGATTTTGGCAGCTCCCAAGCCCCCGTAATAGAGCCACAGCCTTGCCTGTTGTGAGCCTAGGGTCGCGTTGCCAAGACCTCGTTGGAGGCATTTATTAGTGACCTCGTAAGTGACGCACGGAGGTAGTCAGGATTAGAATCCGATGTCGGCAATAACAGTACCTGCATGGGTAGCTAGTCTACGGTTCAATCGGATGCCCATTTCAGTATGGCACGACGTCTAATTCCACGTGGATGCCAGGAGTACATGGGCATTTAGCCGAGACTAACACGGCATGCGTACAACAAACCAATCATCCACAAACTCCGCTGCAGCCGAGCATCTGAGCTTCAAGAACCTGGCATATCGCGTTCGTAGGACGGAGACCCGGAAGCACCGACCAAAACGGGCAAGGCCGATTCAAAAGCCAAAACTACTCACTTGGCAGGCCTACTCGCGGAGTCGCGGGCAGGTTTTTGAAGCCCTCGACTTGCCGGCTGTCATTTAACGTGCATATGCAGACTAATCACGCATTCAGACATGGTCAACAGTGTGAACACGGTACTCGCAGCCCTGAATCACCATACGTTGTCAGGCCTCCCTGGTTTGCAGGTAAGAAAGAAAACGACTCGGGGATATTGGATGCCAATGGGGTCGGTGCATGTATTTGTTCGATTTCTCTCAGTAGCATCCTCTTACGTCAGTTACTACTACGTAGTATATACATGACCTGTGGAGAGGCCAACCCAATCCCTGTGAGCACATTTGCCGCGACTCAATTATTAAGCATCCGTCAAAGAAGCTGGACCTATTCGCCACTAGCTTACACATGCCATCTCGTCTCTCACTCATAATCACTGACTTCCTCTCCATAAGTATGGCTTATTCCGTTGCCGTCACCTCGGCGCAACAGCTGTAAACCAGACAGGTGCAAAGGAAGGCAAAAACGACGGATGGGTGTGGATCAATGAAACGGATTTGAGCTATGCGACCGTACTTCGCTTCAGGTTTTATTCTTGTTAGTGGACGATGAGGATAATGATTAGCACTGAGAAAAGGGCACTGTAGCTGGTGAGATGTTGTCGCGCAATTTGTCACATACTTGGCAGGTAGTCAATGAGGCATATTCATCCATCTCGCTAGCAACGTCATCGAAGTGTTATCAAGTCTTAGTAGCTATAGGTAGCGTATGCCAGCCAGCTAGATAGTTACACTATAACCAGGATGAAAACAATGTAAGTGCCTAAACTCTCCTTTCGGACAGCTTGTCCACGTGGACGAAAGATCTCCAAGTCTATGGGAGTTCACACGCACTGGTGGTAGTACTCGTTCTGCTTCGCGCAGGTGAGACCGGATGCGCACTTCTTGGGTCCACGGAAGTACGAGCCACCACCGCACTGCTCCCATCGACCTGCAGTAGCGCCATCCTCCGGGAGGGTGGAAGGTGTCTCAGATGGAGTCGCCACGGGGGTGGAGTTAAAGCTTGAGACCGGGGTGGCCACGGGCACAAATGGCACGAAAGCGGATGTCTCGGGAATAACGGGCGCCTGGGATGTAGCCTCGAGTGTGGCAGAGGGCACTGGAGTCGAGGTTGTCGAAACGCTGTAGGCTGCTTCTTCGGTCGCTGCCACGGCGTCCTCGGATGTTGCGGCGGCACTGTATGCTGGCGTGGTGCCGGATGCGTCCGCTACGCTGCTGGATGCCCAGCCGTGCGTCTTGGACAGCTCGTACCACCAGTTGCGATACATCCAGCCGTCGAAATCAGTAATCTCCGTCGCAGACCCAGCAAGCATGATGAAGCTGGTAACACCTGTAGGAGTCCAGTCTAAAAGGGTGTTAGTGATCATGAATCCTCGTACAGGTGTGGAGCTATTCAGCGTTGGGTAAATCTCGTAAGCGTACCATAGACTGAGAAAAATACGTGGTTAGCAGGTCCTACAAAAGTTCAAGACGGAGAAACTTACAATCATCAAGTCCGAAGGTGTGTCCCTTTTGGTCCATTAGTAAATCAGAGACTGGCAGTAGAAAGCACAGGGCCATACCATTTCGTGAAGGAGAATGTGGATGCTATCAGAGTCGATGTTGGTCATGAAGTATTCACGACCAACCTGCTGGCCCCAGCTATAGCCGTATCCGCCATCGAGGCCCTCTGTAAGCCAGAGGGATTGATCGTAGTGGTGATCAGCACCACCCTCGCAGCCGCTGTAGTCGCTGTCGAGATGAGCGTCCCGGGAGCAGCCCACGGCACACATGGGAATGCCATCGTTGTCCAGGTCAGTGTAGACATCAATGTCGCTCGTCGAGCCTTCGAGGAGGCTTGCGTCGGTGACGGCCCACCCGACAATATGGATATCGACCTTGGTGTAAGAGAAGCCGTTGTATCCGTAAACCCACTTGAACCACTTCTGGTACTGGGTATTGTAGGCGGCGGCAACCTTGGTCCGCTCGGCTGCAGTGACGGACTTGTTGGAGTCCCATCGAACGCAGATGTTGAGCTTGCTGTATGGGGTTAACGGACGGTCCTCGTCTCAGATCACGGCGTAATAACGCACCCTTCATTAGCCATGACTTGTTGCCATCCCCAGTTGACGTTGCCGGCTACTCCGCCGTCGTAGGTGGAAACGTAGTGGTCCCAAACCTCTTCGAGAGGTGTGGCCAAATCGGAAGGCGGGCTCCAGCCAGACGCGCGCTTCACAGGGCGGTTTCGGGCGTGATTCGGGAATAGCCGCTTGGACTGCTGCTTGGACTCAAGGTCCTTCCATACGGCGGCATCAAGATCAGAAAGCGCAGTGGCGCAGACGGCAAAGCCGCCTAGAATAATAGTAGGGAGACCGGAGACAATCATGTTTGTAACGAAAGAATGTAAGGTAAATGATAGAATGGTAAAGAACGACTAGTTAAAAGTCCGAACCAGGGGGATTGGAATGAATGAAAGACTTGTTTGGAACACTCAAATTCAACGACGGCGATGGGCAAAGCTAGACGTTATATTCCTAAAGTCTTCGTATAATTATACCATGTTGAAATAGATCTTACGCGACAAGTTCTCGCAGTGGATCGAACGTATAAATTTCCCACCTATAGTACCGGGGTACGATCGTTTGTTAGAGCGCAGGGCTACTAAACCTGCGACATTCGGTCGCTGAATGCGTGTTTTCCACAAGATCATCGCGGAGGGTCTAGCCCCGAATACGGCATTAAAGCCCGAAGCAATGAGCTGTCGGTTGTTGACAACCTTCCTTTAATTAACCCTGAATTTAAACTTCAACAAGAATACAACATTAGGTTATCCAGGAGATAGCTTCAAGTGGAAAATTTGTACGAGAGGGACGTGGCAGTGACGGTCATCGCTGAGTATTTGACAACCATGTTTCTTGTCCCAGTTGCGCTTCTACCTGCTGCAAGTTAATGGCATTAGCACCGCTTGCAATGGCATCCCTTCAATTGAAGTAGTTGTCCAGTATTAATCTACAAAGGCTTTTAGCTGAAAGAAAAACAATTATCCCCCACTTAATTCACATCTGTAACCAGGCAAACGAATGCATGCGACTGAACAGCACTATTTATAAAGAACAAGTGCATCTCTTTGTGTTGTGGGACAAGTAACCCAGTTTCAATACTCCTGCTCTTAGGAACTTAATTTTTTACCAAGTGTCAGGTTCTTCAGCTTCAATGACATACGAAGGATGAAACTGAAGCAAGGTTCAGTTTCAACTACAGTCTTCGCCGTGATTAAGTCAAGGGACATACGCTACCAATGCGCAGCGGAGGAAAAATACAGCACAAGAATTTTCAGAATTGCTACTAGGATTCGCAAGATGCTTTGATGTCTGCGATTGGATGGCTCTTGCTTTGCTTGGTGGTGCAGTTGGAAGGACTGACACACGTGGTTACTCTTCTATACGAACATCGACCTTCAGGAAATCCAATTTGAACAAGGAGATGACAGATTAACTTGTATACCTTGTCTAGACTTCCATGTGCTTGTCTAACTACCACTCTGAAGAGATGGATACGGAATCGGACGACAAACCGGAAGTTCAGCGAGACAGCAGGGAACCATGCCTGCAAGAATGGAGAAGTCATGGTGCTTCTGCTTGATGCAGTAGGCGCAGAGAATTGAAGCAGAGGGCATCCCGGCAAAATCGAAGTTGGGAAATGGTGTATCGGATTCGGTCCAGGTCTTAAATTCCTCCAATACCAGGGAGGCAACGCAAAGGACTGACATTATGGAAACGTCGTAGAGCGTTCGCAGAGATCGAGGGACGAAAAAGCGTGCGATCGGCAACACCGAAGATCTTGATGATGGTTGCTGAGGAGTAGATGTAAACCAACGGCCACAACAGCACCATAGTTACGATCTTCTAAGTCTTGTCAGCCACTTTAATTTTGTAATGAGATAGAGGTTAGAAGTGAGTAGTGCGAGGATGTCGCCCTCAATAGAGCAACCAACCTCCGCACCCGGTGGCTGTTGCGCCCTCTAGTAAGCCGCATTTCTTCTCAGCATCGTTGCACATAGTGAGCTAGCGAAGCTCCGTGTACTGATGCATAGCACATACACTCGTATTCGCAGGTGATGATGTCAGTATTATTGATTATTGGTATGGTATCACAAGAAAAGCCTTCTGGTTCTAAGTACACGTGATTTACACAGAGTATATAAATAGTCGTCAGACGCAAAATGCCAGCCATGTCTGACTTTTCTTTCCATCATTACCAGAAAGCTTTCCAACTGCCCGCAATGGTTGACTACGGTGATTTGGTTCCGCTTCGGACTTTCCAGAGCACACCGGCATCCAGCAGTGGTTGACTAACCGACGACGCATGGGTTAGTGAAGCAAGCACGGGAGATGCGCAGTCGCTTCTGCCAACGACGGAAGATTCCATCGCTTCTCAGACACCCCGCGCTGAAATCAAAGGCAAGGATGGCTCCCAGGAGACTAACCCAGCCTCGAAACGCACCCAGTCTTGGGTCCAATCTTGGGTCTTTGAAGTCATCGCCATGGTGACCAGTGTCATGTCTCTAGCTGCACTTGGCATTCTTCTTGCTATTCAGTACGACAAACCGCTTTCTAAGTGGACAGCCCCGTTCTCGCTGAACACTGTTGTTTCCATCCTGGGACTTCTCATCAAGGCTCCCTTGGCTTTTGTTGTCGGTTCCTGCCTCGCCCAGGGGAAGTGGGCGTGGTTTTCAAAACGACAAGGTCCCCTCTCTGCATTCGTTTCGATAGAAGAAGCGAGTCGTGGTCCCCTGGGAAGTTTTGCGCTCCTCTGTGATCTCAAATTTCGGTATAAATTCTCTAAGAAGCTAACTCCAACCACTCGAAGCTGACTAGAAGGACTAGTTACTGGGTCTCATTCGGCGCCGCCATCACTCTTGGCCTCCTTGTCATGGACCCGTTCATTCAAACCATCATATTTTATGGCGGGGACATTACCACTATCGAACGCAGTACAGCAACCATCTCCAAAGCTTCGACATTGGACATCGGGCATTGGGATATAGAAAGTGGAGCGCAGTATGACTTCCACAACTCGAATATTCAAGAATCATACAACCTTTCCCCAGATATGAGCATGTTGTTCACAATTCAAATGGGATTTGTCAACGGATCCACCTCAAAGATCACTGAACCACCAGGAGTGTCTTGCCCAACTGGCAACTGTACCTGGCCGGCATACTCAACACTGGGCATGTGCAGTTCCTGCGTGGACATTTCTAGACATCTTCGGAAGCGAACTGGTGCCGGTATGGATGATAGGTGCCAATTGTCTATGTCGTACACTCAGAACTTTACCCAATACGAGCTTCCATACGGACAAAACCGGACATCTGTGGCTTTTCATCAAGGAGACAGCCTTCGGAACTCGTCGTATTTTTGCCGAAATACGAGGCTAGAGGTTGGCGTGTCTGTTAGACCAAACGAGACGTACGCGTTCAAAGACTGGAACACTCTCTTCGCCTCGTTTGCCATCATCCATGTTTCAGACAAGTACTGGGCCAATGAAGTTCCTTGGAAGCAGGCCAAGGTACAAGCTACAGAGTGTGGGCTGAGATTCTGTATCCAGGCCTACAAACCCAAGATGAGAAACGGCGACTTGGAAGAAATGATGATCCCAATATCATCTGAGCGTGTTTCAGACTCTTGGCAGCCACTCCAGTCCAATATCGACTCTCGGCTCTTAGCATACATCGAAGAGGACTTTGGTAACTCACTTGCGGGATTGATTGATACACCATACCCAGTCCCGATAATTCCGAGAACCCATCTCCAGCTTCGAATTGTTGATCAAAGCGGCCAGTTACCAGATCTGCAACAGGTCTTCAATATCACACAGAAGTCTATCGCTACGATGATGTCAAGCATGAATGATGATCTGGCCTTTTCCATCAGCCAGGCAATGTCGAATTCCACGAACATTACCACCTCTTTTGAGAACGCCGCACGTCTTATTTCCCATAGAATGCGGGAAATTGACAATACCATCGTGGAAGGATTTGCTGAACAATGGGTCGTCTACGTTCGTGTACGTTGGGCATACCTCGCTGTACCCGTCGTCCTGACCTTTGCTGCAATACTGTTCGCTGCTCGCGCGATGACTACGTCGCGCTCAGCCCAAGTCGGGGCGATCAAGTCTGATCCCCTCAAAATGTTGGTGTTCGGTCTTCAAAATGAGGTGAGGGAAAAAGTCAAGGTAAGAGTCTTGGAAGGACAGAAACCCGATGGCGTTATAGTCAGTCTATGCAAGGGGGATGGGGGGGATGGAGGGGATGGACTGGGGTTAGGACGGTAATCTACTTGAGGCATTCTGAGTGACTGGCTCGGGTGGCACTTTGTTCTTTCAGCGGTGGTTGACTGGTTTCTCTTGGCCTATTTAAAACAACATACGGAGTCCGGCAATTATCCAATTCCATGAATTATAAGCACGGAGATGGAGCAGACTAGAAAGCCATGATGAAAGGAGCGTGTGCTTCCGAAGAGTTGGGGCAGTGCAGCTTTTAGGTTTGCCTACTAATCGCTTTCAGGCCCAAAGCCGACTGTGTTTTATGGCCCCTGCCGCTCCAGCACGGAGCTGAAAAGACCTGCCAAGGTTCTATTATTGGGATGCAAGATAACGTAGTTACATTTACGCCTATGCGTTGTGTTCCTTCAATGACCATACATTTACCGTCATATTAAGGTGACAGTGCACGGCACTTGATTGTCATTTTTGCCTAGTCATAGGTGAGATAGAATGGTTTGTCTGTGGTACTGGTTATCTTATCAAAGTTGTCAGGGTTGCGACAATTACGCTGCCAAGCATCTGAAGCGAGGCGGCGCAGCCATATTCCCCATCACCTGTACAATCCTAACACACCGCTGGTGTTGCCAGGGTGGAATGACCAGCGAAGGCCTTTTGCCAAAGGATCGTGCATCGTAGGGCTGGAGATTCCTCGTGCGAAGGACAAGTGCTGCATTTTAACGAGACCTGGTGAAACTAGGAACACGATGACAGGCGCCTGAGCGTCGTACCACCACCAGAGTGGGTATGGATGCGCAAATGAAGTTGGTAGTAAAGCCATCGCTCAAGTCAAGAAGGAGAGTTGTTCTCAAGCAGAGAAAATTGTGGTTGACCCAGGATTGGAACAAGGTCTCTTTCATCTGAGGATATAGTATCGGTACGCGGAAGATGAGAGAAAAACGATCGACCAATAATTAGTGGCTGACTGCGCCTAATCCCGCCTATGCAGCGTTGTAGCTACACGACCGGCACTTGTCCTCGCCTAATAACCGACCCCATCAGAACTATGAAGATAGGTAGGGAAGTAGGCTATGCCACCTCGCCAAGAACCAGCAAGGCTACCACGGCCCTCCTGATCATCCTAACTCTCCAAACTTGACTACATTTTAATTGCAATCGCCATCGTGCTTTCCGTGACGACATAAGAAAATAAATGGACTTTTGCCGTGGTAGCGAATACATACGTGACCCGTGAGACAAACAATTACTGAAGTCCCTTCGAGCTCGTGTCCAAAAACCCACTTAGACTTAGACTAACTAGCCGTTTACGCTTCAATCTAGCCGTCCAGGCTTAAATCCACCGCGAACCAACCCGTTGCAAGAGTATCTAAAGGATCAAAAGAATCCGCCCAGGCTCCGCATAAGTCGTCCGTGGAGCCAAATCCTTCGGCCCGACCTGAAGATAAAGGATTGAGCTGATGATACCTATTTCACGCCTCTATTCAGAAGCGTTCAAATGGAGCGGACAGCGGACAGAGTTTAGGATTTTGCCAAGCTTGGTGGGGGCAGAAATAACAAGGCCGCCGAGGCCAGCTGAGGCACGACGAAGGATCAGGATCGCTGTGCAGTGGAGTGTCCAATCATAGCAAGGAATAAAAGGCTGGGCAGCTTACGATCAACGGAATCCTGCGAGGCCCAGTGCAGGGCAGGATCGCTATGCAGCGTCGGCCCAATCCAAATGCAGAGATGTTTTAGAGCGACATCAGACAGCAGATGTCAGCCGACGGCCCGGTGATGGCGCAGCGTTGACCAAGAATAAAAGGGAGGCGATGCGCCGCCATGTAAGTGAATGACCGGACATCAAGCAACCAGCAGCCAGCAAGTCATCTACTTGACCAGCACCCAGCACCAAGCCTCCTCGAGCATACCTCTTCTCCTCAGGCTTTCAGCTTCTCCTCCTTCATTATGCTTCCTTATCTCCTCTTGCTGCCCGCAGCACTCACCATGGCAAGTCCTGCTGGCATATACGCCCGGGACAAGGCCAACTCGGACTCGCCCTCTGAGCTCCTCCTCCGCTATCACCACGAGACTGGCACCAACCAGACTGAATTCACGCTCAGCACACCTGACAAGAGTGATTTCTACGCCTACTCTTGCGACAACACGTTTAAAATCGACGGCAAGACCGTCAGCATCAATGTCGACGGACGAGGCTCAGGCCACATTGCCGTGGATGACAAGAAATACAAGGTCGTCGGCGACCGCAAGATGTCTGGCGGCGCCTCGTGCACCAAGATGTACAACGAGAAGTCGACTGTTGTCGAGTGCTCCATCCCGTGGCGCGGCAGCTTCGATGACTTGTCGACGTTGTCAGCAGATGACATCGAGGAATGCTTCTCCGGGGAGTCGGCTGCCCGCCGACGTAGTCTGCCCAATGCCTTCAGCAGTCCTATTGCTCTAGCCCGTTCTGACTCGGACTCTTTGTCACTGGAGAAAAGACAGGGCGGCTGCCCCTACCAGGTCTTTTACAAGGTGAGTGAGACATTGATAGATTCTATACCAACGACAAGTTACTAACAGACCACTCAGACGGAACTCATTGGCAATGGCGACCCTCACCAGGACTACCTCCACAAGCAAGTTGGCCCAGCCCAACAGTGCGCCCAGCGCGGAACCTGCTTCGTCGGTGTCGGCGAGGAAGTCTCCATCACCGTCTCGGCCGAGCTCGGCACGGGCGGTGGTCCTACCGGCTGGATCACCGGTGGCTTCTCCGTCTCTCAGACCAAGTCGTCGTCGACCGAGCGTGGCTGTTATGGAGAGGCTGGAGACACCGTCTGCCAGTGGACGAAGACGCATCACACGGCTTACACGGTTCACACGACTAAGTACGTGCAGTCGCGGTCGTGCGGCAACCGCGTCGACGAGGAGTCGGGTCCCTATGTCATTCGCTCGCCCAATGAGAACAGCATGGCGATTGAGTGGTACTGTGTGCTCAACACTTGCCGTGGTCCCGATGATCGCTACTGGGAGCTTGGCCGTGCTGGTGGCCCTTAGATGATTGAACTACCTAGGGTAGCCCAGACTTCTTGTACAAAGGACAAAGCTAGCTTACAATACTATACTTAATTATCCAGACGTGCTGATGCCACAGATTCGCACGTACTAAACTGATTCTTGGGATATAATTATTTCTTTGTGATATGATAGGCAGTCCTTTGAGAGCAAGTGTCCCTAAATGAGATGATATAAATGAAGACGGCGGTGAATTCCTAAGTCGATGAAATCGAATCAAAAAACAAGTTAATGACTAAAGAAAGAGTTCAAGTATTCAGATATGAATTTTAGTGACATAACTACAACTGTGATTCCGAACAAACAACAAGCAGAGACGCGAGAATCAAGAAAATACCATGAGCCACGGGAAACGAAGCTCATCTACTCCATCGTCGACCTTCATGCCATCACGATACCGCAACGCTCGAGTAATTATCCACCCACTATCTCGCCGATTGCTTGCAGCACATCAAAAATCTTGTAACGGAGACGATGCTCCGCCTCAATCGCAATCCAGCAGGTGAAAACGATCGCTTCTTCAGTAAGGTCGCCTGAATGTGACCTGTCGAGATTCGGGTCCTTTGTCCCGTTTGCATTATTTCGTTTTCGGACGCTGTCGCGCTGATCCTGGGATGCGTGATCGATGCAAGAGATGGTGGAATTCGAGTAGGCTGAAGGGTAGATACTAAGCGTTCCAAGGTACGACTTCTTCTTGTTTGCCGAGTCTGTCGTTTTCTTGGCTTTCTTGAATGAAGCCCAGCGATCTTTCTCGAACGTTGCAACGAGCTCATTATCCGAATTGACCAGCTGTGACCAATGACCCCGTCAGCACTGGCTATGCATGTGTTTTCTGTTTCAATGCAAACCGGAAAAGAGAACTTACTTTGAGATCATGCGATATTCCCTTCCACCGCCTCGACCAATTTGGCAGAAACCTCCTCGTTCCACTCCACGTGTACGTCTGTCCTCCCAGTTCCCAGTCCAGGCTCCTGTTCATGGAAAAGGCCTTCCGCATTCTCAAAGGCATGACAAGACCTTCAACCTCCTGAACTTGTTCTAGCCTCTTCTTTGGTGGCGTCGGCTTCATCCAGAGCCACCTTCTGAACTTCTGCTTCGTGTGGTACCATTTGCGTTCACGAACCCTCCTCTCATTCTGCAGAACCTCGTCAACGCCGTCCCCAAGTTCTATTCTGAACGAGTCCCAAAGAGCCCTACGGCAGGCTCGGGCAATGGCCCTGGTTTCTGGCGTGTACTTTGGGTTATCGCCTCGGTAGAACACTGGCCTCCACTTGTTGGCGTGCTTGTTGGGAATGGGATTCTTGATGAAGTATTGTGCCCGTCCGGAGTTCGACTCGGCAAAGAGGTGTTTCCTGCCTAAGATGGCTCGGCGGTAGACTCGCAGTGTCTTCTTAGCTGGAGATGGCTGAGACTGTGGCTGGCCTTCGTTTTCACAAGCTACATTTGATATGCCTAGGACATAGTCGGTGCTGGAGTTGTCCATGATAATGAAGACAAAAATGGTGGTAGAAGAAGGTTTGGAACACAAGCAGTGTGAAAGAAGATCTGCCTAATCACAAAAGGATTATGTCGAGGCAGACATCCCGAGGCTTTATACTCATTTTCCCATCTCGACGCAACATGCAACTCCCATCAGCCTCGACGACAGGGAAGAGCCACTAATCCAGATAGGGATTCATACTGCGAGCGTTGAACGTGGCGTCCGCCCTAAATCAGCACGTGGATCAATGGAACCGTAGCCGTTTGTTAGCAGGTTCGATGATCCCTGCAGGGCGTTGGACTAATCGAGTCAACGCCGTAGCGAGATACCGAGAGGAGGGCTGTGGCGGAGAAAAATTTATTATGAGCTCAGAGACGTTATCTCGACATTGCTTGCCACCTCGGGATCCTAGGCGGGATGTTTAGCGTGGTGACCTCAACTTTTTATTCTGTTCCTTAGATAGTTGGAAAATCTTTCTCACGTCGTTAACGCACTATCTCACGATGGAATCCGTGGCACCCGGATGGAGCCTTGACGAGACTTTTCATCGCGGAAGCCTTCCCACTCTTACCCAAGGAACCATTGTCTTGAAGCCGGCGTCAGTCGACGGCTGGAATAGTTACAGGAGCGCCCAGCTGGTCGACGCCCCAACGGCATTCAATTATCTCATACGACTTAGCTTAGAGCCGAACAAAACAGCAAACCAACATCCACATCCCGGTTCTAGAGCCGAGCATTCCACTCTCTGAAAGCCCTCACCTCGTGCAACTCTTCACATCTAACCGAATTACATGTATCCCAACTCTGCGAATCGGCTCACCTCCCACGCATCGTACTCCTCCTCCGTCATGTCTTCACAATCCCGCTCCAAGTCCTGCTGCATCAATATGCTGTACTCGGCGAAAGCAACGCCCATACAGAGCGGACACAGCATTCTGATCGCGCAGTCCCCGACATGTTCTGCTAAAGTCCACTCTTCCGCAATCTGCCTGCCGCCTCCGCAGCCACAGCAGAACCTTCGCCCCCCTCCGCAGAAGTCACACACGCCCTGCTCGGCCCAAGCAATGACATCCGGGACGGTAACCTTTTCAAAGAGTATCTTCTTGTCTAGAGCTGCTGTCGGGATTCTAAAGACGGCTGACTCGTCGTCGGGGAGGCGGAAGGGACGATCGCCTCCGCCTTCTGGGCTGCCGTATGGATTCGTGAGGTAGTATCCGTAATACCAGACAACGGTCGGGTCTTCGAGGTCGCCGCATCTGTTCCACTCTGGAATCTCGGCGCAAAGGAGCGTAGTAGGTCCGCCATTGCTCTGCTCGAGAGATTGTGGCTGAACGAGGGTGTAGATGTGGGATTTATCGTGCTGAGCTGCCATCTCAAGGATGATGTGCCATATTTCAAGGGGCAACCGCTTGTTGCCTTGCTTGGAGGAGATGTTGGCTGGAACCACATTTTCAACGTAGTTGAGATAGAGACGAGTGAGGTCTAGCATTAGAATGCTCTTTTTCTCGACCCGATGGTCCAGACTGCAGCGGTTAAGTGGCCTCATGATTCTTCTGGGATAAGCTTTGTATAATAGCTGTTAAGGTGAGTGTTGAAGAATGGTCATTGAAATGAGTGTTCGAAAATTGCGGTTGGGATAGGGTGCCAGGGAATGGTGGTCGTCATGCTTTGGTTAAATATGTTACAATACGGCTACATCAAGGTACCCCCATATTACATGCTTCTTGGACCCATTGGTCTTCTAAAGACTGATCTTTTTTACCTCTCTCAGTGAACCTGGATGCCCTTGACGGCCTAATCACACTCGATAGCACGTTTCCTATCTCTTCCTACCGATTAATGCATGTATTGAAAGACCTTCTTTTTCCACTGGGATGTATAGACATAAAGCTTCTATCCATTGATCTTGTCAACAGATCTGATCTAATTGAGGTGAAGCTGTGGGATGCAATTTCAATACAGGGCTGAGGCAGACTCGCTAAACTTTGCCGTCTGCCTACATCAACCTCCAACTTTATTGTGACTCAACGGGACAAAGAAAACTTAGTTTAAAATCCGACTCCCCTTAAAATATTTAATCCGTTTGTTACAATAAGGTTAATTATCATCGGATGTTCCGTGCTTGATACTCTGTCAATACACTATTTGGTTTCTCCATCCAGTGAAGCCCAGTTGCATGTAATAGCTACCAAATATCACCCTAGTCCAAGCAGTCTTCTTATATAGCTTCTCTTCTCCCCGCTTATAGCTCGATAGCGTACCAACAGCTGCATAACGTCGTTCAAGTACCGAGCAAATTCGCCAGTCGGATTACCTCTCTCGTCATTGTATATCGATCTTGTGTTGTTGATTCTTGTGCTGTTGATCAAAGATACAATCCCGGGTTGCCGTACACCTCGTTCAAGAAGAAATTCAACTACTGCTAGTCTTTGAGCATAGGGGAGAACTGGCATGTTCGGATGGTTGATAATAGACAGTGGGACGCTACAATACCTGTCAGGGCCGAAAATAGCCTGCTCGAGCAAGGGCATTGATTGCTTCGAGGGAACTGAATGGAAACGGAGTGGTTTCTTATTGAATTTGCAGCGAATGTAGGGCAAAATACCAAACTGAGCAGCCAACCCATCGAAGGTGTTTGCCCTTACGTCTGGGATCTGCATAGACTCGTATGATGGCCAAGGTAGCCTTGTGGACGGTTCCAAACCCATAAAAGATACAAAACGGTTGGATGAGGCGACATTGAATCGGTCAGCCACAGCAGTGAGAGCGGCATCTGAGACGATTTTCGGATCGACTTGTGATGCATAATGCAGCGTCTTTAACACGTCACTCCAGAACTCTGCATCATATGAGGACAAGAATTGCTTTGTTTGTAACGGGTTCTCGGAAACAATTGTCTCTGCTTGGAAAAGACAGAAGTGAGCGTCGAAGTTCGAGGGGTTCACAGATTGCAACCGCTCCCAGACAAGCGGTCGGCTGATCCATTCTGCTGCCGTCCTGTGAAGATACTCGACAGATTGCGTTTGGGGTACGAGCTCCAGAATGCCCCTTGTTCGAGCACCCAGTCTGCGTTTCAGTGATGCCCGCACCTGGTTCATGTCCAGGGATCTAGGAAGGGTAGTCAACCCTCCTCTAGTCTCGTCTGCAAGCCACAGCGTCATTCAGTCCACCGGTCGAGCAGCGAGTACATATAGTTGCATCATTGCAGACACATCGGGGAGCAACCGTGGAGGAATAGCTGCGTATATAGCATCGTACAGACTCTCAATCTCGCTCGGCATCCTGTCCAGGATTTGCTCGAGTTGCGATAGGCTTGCCCCGTCAACCAGGTTCTCCAGAAGAGTCTGGGTAACCAGAGCAGTCCAGAGGAAGACGCCTTTGGCTTTCGTGACGATGTCGGCGAGGAGCCTGTCGCCGCCGCCCTGATATAGGTGGTTCAACTCCTGGAACGCGACAACGTCTTTAAAGTGGCCGCGCACAAATGTCTGGGTATCCACGCCGGTCAGGAGATGCATTTCCAGTCCTGGGCTGTTGGTGAAGGCGTCACTGAACTGTGGCCAAGGGCGACTTGCGACACAGACTTTGACTGTGCGGTGAGAAGAGATGCTTTGTATCCTCTTGCACAGCTCGACAGGAGCCTCGTCGAACTCGTCGAGGCCGTCAATGAAGATCACGAGACGGATCTTATCCTTTGCACAGACCAAGAGGCGTGAGAATGACTCGGCAAGCTCCCATGTGGTCCAGGGAGGGAACGCCTCAAGCTCGCGGGTGGCATGAAAGAGTGACCATCGTCGTGGACATATATTAGGCGTCATGCTGGGGTCAATAGCGAGGACCTGATGAAGCAGAGTGCTCAGTAAGCCATCCACAGATCGTGCCATCTCAGCCCCTGGCTTCCACGCGTAATACTTGATCTTGTAGAGTGCAGACCCCCTGGAACCATCTTTGCAGGTGGTGATCCAAAGCTGGCTGGCTCAGAATGAACTTGATCATGGTAGACTTGCCCGAGCCAGGCTTTCCGGTGATCCAGTAAGGGAGTCCAGAGTTGCCCTCGAGCCAGTCTGGAAGACTGGACCACATTGACATCCCATCCGCCGACATCTGCGGAACCCTGTCGAACACCCACTGAAAAGTGCAGTCAAAGGCATTGGTGATTGCCTCTTCTCGATTGTACATTGAGTCAAAACGGAGACTGTCACAGATGGTCGAGTTCAGTTCTTCGGCGGACATGCTCGTTTGCTTCGGGAATGAGGCCAAGAGCGACACATCGGGCTCCCAGTCAGCACTCCATATTCTGTTTATGATTTGACCCATCACACTGTTACGGCGCATAGAGTATGCGGCAGTCACCTCGACTGTCCTTTGTCTCTGACTTTGTTCTTGTTCTGGTCCGGAAAGCCGAGCCGTCTCTAAAGTTTCAGACAGCATCCCTATCAAGGTGTCGAGTTTGCTACTGAAGCGCTGTTCCCAGTTTTTGGTGTTTTGTGCGTGACACCTGGAGAGACAAATAGTGAGACGGAGTAGGCTATGGCTGGTGAATGGGGAACATACCAGATTGAAACAGTGGCCGCCATCATAATTCCTTGCCGCACCTTGTCCAGACGGTCGGCGATCTCATTGATTTGTCCCCGCTGCCACCAGCTTTTAAGTGCAGCTCGGAAACATTCTCCAACGGATCTTGGCTCGTACTCCCGAAACACTGCTCGGTCAACTGCCTGCTTGTCATGGGCTAGTTCCTTTTGAAAGACAGTGCTGACTTCGGGCAGGATCATGAGGACCTGCGTGGCGATGGCATCACACTCGGCACACAGTCGGAGTAACTCTCTGTCGGCATCTCCAGTGACAGACACATTATGCTTTCGAATTGCCGTGGAGAGGTGCGAGATGTCGGTTGAAACAGCCGAGAGATTTTGCAGCACCAGGCTCTGACCCGACGGCGAGCGATAGATGCGCCAAGTCTCCGAGAACAGTCGCTGGCCAAAATCGACGAACTGCACTGCGGCAGCGACCACGCCGAGGATGGATAGAGGCTCCATTTTGGTCGGATCTGCGCTCGCGAGGTTACTGCACTAGAGGATGCGAGTGAGGCAATTTGCTTATCCCATCAACTTCATGTCAGCAGGCTCTACTCCCTGCCTAACCCCGCATGGCACATGTCCTTAAAAGTGCAAATGACTGGATAAAAGTACAATATGCAGCCAGTGTGGCTGAAACCAGGCTGGTATTGCCCATCTGTGAGACTTGCGAACCTCCCACGCTACGACTAGAGCGTCTGACCGTGCTGGAGAATATACAATTCCATTTTTTCTTCTGCAGCTTGTCAGGATTGAAGCTGCTGTCACCAAAGAAACGACATAGGGGCGAGACGAAAGCGTATATACCGGACCTTATCGCACTACACTCCAATCAGATGGAGAGCTGGTTCCTCGTCCTAGCTTCGGCATTAAGCTCATCCTTTGCAGTAATATTACTAGCATCCATCGCCGGCTAAACCTGCGTTCTCAGCTTACCCCCTGCACCAACGAGTCGCTGTTTCAAGAGTTACAAAATATGGGCATGGCACGATACCACGCGCTGGGTACCGAGTAGCTATGCGCGGAACAAATGAGGTCCTAAAATGTCCCTTGATACAGCGTTGTTTGCACTTATTGGGAAGGTGTCGCAAGTCGAGGAGAGTCGGTTCAAGCGGACCCTAAAGAGACTGCAGGATCTAATCATGGGACAATGGGTGTGTGTTTAAGATTGACAGTCTCTTCTATTCCGCCTTTCGTAGGGAAATGCCATCTATAGTGGCAGCAGGCGGATCAGACGTAAGATACCTAATAGAAACTCGGGTATATCCAGCCACATTCTCAGGGATGTCAAACAACAGGTTAAACTGAATCGCAACAACCCTCCCAACAACCGCCCTAACCCCAGACCCGGCAAGAGCAACTGTTGTGTTAGTGCCCTTGGCTGGGTTCGCAATGTTCAAAACCGCCGAGTTGCCCCAACCCGCCGTTTGCTGGGGGAAGAGCAGGGGCGACGAGACGAGGCCAAAGCGATACCGTCCCGCTTCCAGATAGACGGGTAGAACTTGACGCAACGAGCCAATGCCCTGGCTCGAGCCGGTGACCAAGTACGACCAGTTTCCCAAGGTAGGGACGGCGTTCCACGTTGAAAGCGCACCTTTCCAGCTCTCGGGAACTAGCTCCCAGCCCTCGGCGTTTCCGGTCTCGAAGTCGCCATTCACGATTCGGTTCGTTGAGGCTGGAGGACCAACGGTGACTGTAAAACCCCCACCGGTCGTAGCTGTGGAGACGGTTGTCCATGTAGTTATCGTAGCTGAAGACGTGATGTACGAAGTGATGGTCTGTGGCGTAATGATCAGCATTGCTTCCACCTTTACTTGGAATGGCCTCTCAGCCTCGGGAGAAAGCTTACCTGCGTCACGGTCTCGGTGCTCACAGTGTTTGTGACACTGACAGTCGAAGCCGGCACGTCGATGCAGGAACAGGCCGATGTGATCCGGCTAGCAGGGTAGGTGACACCGTTTGTCATGCATTTCGGTGGGCTGGCAGCGACATCTCGCTTGGCCACAGTTGTGACACCAAGAGTCAGCGTGGTAGTTGACGTAGGAATTGTTTCTGTGAAAACAGTGGTGGTGGAAGTCACAATACTGGTCGTTGCATCCAAGGTGACCTATTCATTGATACTCGTGGTTCTGGGATGGTCAGTTCAGAAACGCGTCTGTAGGTACAGGTGTGTCCTAACGTGGTTGCAGTTGTCGTAGCGACTGTCACCGTGAAAGGCGAAAGCCCCGAGCAAAACTCGCTGGCCTGCACAGTGTAACGCTGACCAATGAAGCATCGGAACAAATTGTCGCGATTGCATGTCCCGCGTTCATACAGTTGACGAGGTGATGATGCGACGGCCGAGCCGACCAGCAAGAGAGCTCCAGCGAGCAAAGCGTTGTTTATCATTGTCAGTTAGAAGTGGGACGTGACGAGATTATTCAGGGCGAAGGAGGTGTATAAATAAGTACAGAAAAGCGTAACCATCGTCGTTTCCACATGGTCGTTTGGCCTAGCCGAAATGGCCGGGCTGCTTCAATAGTCTTGGTGCTAGCCCCTCGCATATCAGCCAGCCCCATATCATTCAGCCCCAGATCATTCACCACACCGCATACATCAGAGTATTTATTCATAGGGTTGCTGAAATCACGCACAGCCAAAAAGACCCGCATCGCGTCAAACTGGCCATTTCTTTACGCCTCGTTCTTGGCATTGGCAATAGTTCGGCTAGCCCCGCCGACATGAGGGAGCTGAAATGCTGAGGTTGAACTACCATACACCGTGCCATACGAGGAACTCCCGACATAGACAAGGTTTGAGCCGTCTCATCTTGCCTGTAAACTAGCTTTGTATCTATGCCATCTGCTAGATGTTTGCCAATGTCTATGGTCGGCCCGTCATGAAGCACCTTCTTGAAAGCATGGAATAAAACAACGGGAGATTGACCGTGATTGCAAGTGCTAATATTTTGTCTTCTTGTTCTCACCACTATTTTCTCCTTCTCCGTAACCGCTCATAAGAGTTCCAGCGCCGGCGGAATGCTTTCTGTCACCTAAAGAGACAAGCCAATGGATAAAACCAGACACACATACTTCTTCTTTCGGCTTCTCTACCGGTGCGCCGTGGGAAATCCTGAGGACGGACAACATCACCCCTGGCGGCCGGATAACCGATGTCTACGGAAAAGGTGGCGATTATGACTCACTGGGACTTGCACTGAGAAGAGTACCAACTCAAGCATCATACTGTTAGACTCAGGACCAGGTCTCGTCATCTCCGACTTCACTGTTAGCGGCTTCGATATCCCATCTACTCACTCAACTTGAGCCTACGGACCATATACTCTGCCGCCTGAGCTCAACTTGACTAAGGACTTAGCTAGCCCTAAGCCGGCCTGAGGAAATGCGGCGATGGATCATGTGTATGAGCCCAGACATCTGCAGTCGTGGCGAGGAGAGAACCCTCTGGTGGTGCGCAGGTCAAGACTCACTCTAGGCAGCTGCAGTATGTTTATAATTTCTAGTTCAACACTGAACCAGTGTAGATGCTCGCCCTCTCAAGCCAGGAATGGTTGGATAAGTATTATAATTAGAAAATTAGCGAGATTATATCTAACATGAGTGTTTTTCACGTGTACGACATCCTTCCCTCAACTACATCCTTCGTGATGTTCACCAGGTCGTCGCGCTCATTAGACATCTTATTTGCTAAGACCGCACGACACAGGAAACGCCTTTCCAGCAAAGCTGTGCTTAGCCGTCTCTCCAGGCGCCTTGATGGTGAACTCAAACATTGAAACAGCGTTCTTGTTGCCCATGACGTTGCGCACCGGGTAGTTGCGTCCCTTAATCAGGGAGACGCTACCGCAGCGGACAGGGTTGTTGAAGTGGTAGCCAGTAGCCGCCAGGACGAGCGCAGGGGCGTCCACACTGGGCTCACCAGTGCCGCAGTTGAAGGCATTGCCCTCGCCAAAGTAAAGCGTGTTTGCGTTATCGGCCTGGATGCAGAGCTCGTAGGTGCCGGTGGAGGGAGCTTGGTAGTAGCCCTGGTAGACCAGCGTGAAGCTGTTGGCGTCGACGGTGATGCCGCCATTGAGGGTACGCTGGTAGCCGACGTAGTAGGCCTTGCCAGGGTAGTTGCGGTTGGGGAAAGTCTGAGCATATCCAGAAAGGTCAGACATGTAGTCCTGGGCGAAGTAGGTCGTGTCGGTCACACCCGAATCGAGGGGGCTCAGGCCCTCGGTGAGGTAGTATGAGGCATCGACAGTCATCTCATCGTTTCCGTAACCCTCCTCGAAGACGTTGGCATAGTAGTCGACGTTCCATCCAGAGGCCGGGCACTGAGGGTCTATAGCACACGCGGTAGGCTCAGATGGGACAGAGCTGGTCGTGGTCGCAGCAGAGCTGGTGGTAGTCGGAGCAGACGTAGTCGTGGTCTCGTCAACCGTGCTGGTCGTTTCGGCGGCTGAGGTGGTGGTGACGGCAGCGGTGGTGGTGGTCTCAACGGCCTCAGTGGTCGTAGTGTCAACAACCGCGGTACTCGTAGTATCGAGAGCGGCAGTAGTAGTAGTAGTAGTTGCAACAGTGATCGAGTCAGTGCTCACTGAGGCGGGTTTGCAAGGGCCAGCTTGGGCGAGGCTGAGCAAGCTGCCCAGAACAATCAGGTTCTTCAACATGTTGGAGGTGGGGGTTGAAAGTGAATGTGGAGTACACAATAGATCCTGTCTGATCAAAGAATGACAAGGTTGACTGAGATGGTCAAAAAGAGTGGACAAGTAACAGCAAGGTTACTCTGAATGGTAGTGAATGAGTGAATGTGGGTGGAAAGAAAGGATGGAGTGAACGAATGGGTTGACAAGCAAGGCACTACACTCGCCGAGAACTGCGAGACGGCCGTCTTAAGAGCTTTCCAAGGTGCAGCATCTCACCATTGCGTCTTATCAGTTCGCGAGCGGAAGAGGTCCTCTGTGGGCTGCAACGTTCGACACACCGTTTTCTTCATTTAAATAATCCTTGTTCTTGGTCTAAATCGGACCATTTGAACCGCAGCCGTTTTCCATCGCCTAACTCGTTGTAGTCTAGACACAATCTATGGGACAATGCTCTTAGTGGCCCGGGCATTTTCCCTCGGGAAGCGTGCCAACTTTGTTCGTATTTACAAAATTACTCGGCTCGTCGCGTTGCCGAGCACCACTGTAGCGAAGAACAGCGCACGCGGAGATGCAATTGGTGCAGCAGCATTACGAGCCAGATACGGGACAGTTCATCTGGACAGGACTGCCTAACAAAGCTGCAGGATAATATCAAGCTCCATAGCTATGGGCACGTTTCCGGTGGGAACCCGGTGTGCCGTATTTCCTCGCGCTAAGATGGCGACGTACCTTGCACTATTGTTTCGACCAGCGGTGGGTCTGGGCAGATTGATTCCCCTATACGTAGATATCCGATCGAACCGATGCCGTTTCTTGACATTCGTATGCGGATGTTTTGTTTTAGCCTATCAGATGATCCAGGTGCGGATGTCAAGGCCCATTTCGGAATCAGCCCCGAATTACGAGAACGGCCAACGGCACGCACGGGCATAGTTCAGGCGATTACATGCGAGACAATTTCTTCAAGAGTTCGCTTAGATGCGCCCGTCTTTTTCTGTGGGTGCAGGAAGACTCCATATGCTTATGCTCAGTTTCACGGCTGTAAGGGACCAGTACGCCGGTGAAAAGAAGACACAGGCGTTCTAGAGGCCTCCAAAAACGAGAGCTCCAGCAATATATAAATTGCTTGTGGTGTTGAGTATTCAAGAAAAAGTTGGACTGAATAAGATTGATTTGGTACCTGGAACAATCATGCTCGGAATTCGTGTTAGAAAGTTACCTAATTGCGCCCGAACTTGCAAAATTGCTCCCGTGTATCTGGAGCAACTCTGAGATCTGGTGGCTGTCGTCGAGAAGATAAAAAATGTCACACTAATGAGTGCGTAAACGTTATCAACAACTGAACCACTCGCATTACGACGCTGAATTTAAACAGGACACGCGAGGAACTAATTTAACTTTTTGATGGGAAAATGTACCGCAATTGGGATTGATGTCTCATGTATGATAGAAGCTCTTTATTTCTATCTATCCTAGTGGAAAAGGAGCGTCATCAAATACATGATTTGGATGATGGAAAGGGAAGGGAAACGTGTCATCTAAGGTGACTATGTTGTTGGGGGCATCAAGGTACGTGGAAGGAAGTCAAAAGGAACAGCTTTTGTAGCCTCGAAAGCTTGTCATGAGAGACCTTGAGACAGCCGATGCAATGCGATGCAATGCGATGCAATGCCACAAAATGATATCAAAGGGGCAAGCCGGTTAGGCCAACATCAATAATAATGACATGTATTGTTTCCATTTGTATACCTGAGTTCTAAACATGCAGAAATCCCGAAGCTGGTTTTGTTGGTTGTAGGGTAGCTATCACATCCAAAGGCCGGGATCAATGGGGTAAAAGCTCTTAATTTCTATCTATCCTAGCGGGAAAGGAAGGTCTTTAAATACATGATTTGGTCCGTAGGAAGGGATAGGAATCGTGTCATCTAGAGTGATGAGAAAGGAAGGGAAACGTGTCATCTAGGACGACTTAGGTTGTTGAGGGCATCAAGGTTCGTAGCTAGGTTGTTGAGAGAGGTCAAATTGGTCAACCTTTGTAAGACCATCGGGCCTAGGAAGTTTGTCATGTAGGGGAACCTTGTGACAGCCGATGCAATGTGACAGTAGCAAAGGATATTGCCGAACCACCAAAGCTACCGCCCGGGGTATTTACGACTGCCAGAGCTTACGGTGAGCTAGGGGCAGGGATACATTGTGTGACTTGATTCAATACTTCTATGGGCTGATGGCCCGGCTTTAATGTAGAACAGGTCCTTCGGTAGTCTGTAGATATCCTGGGATCCGGCAAATGCACCTTAGCTAGCCTATTTATATGTGCATCAGAGAGGCTCGTGAAGGGTCTTCTGCCTGAAGGCCAATTCAACTCACGGGAGGAGTTACGTACTGTAATTAATGCTCGGGCAGGGCCACGAGGTTATGCCTTTGCAATCGGAAGATCTAGGAAGACTGCTAGTGGAAGAAATGTGACTATCTTCAACTATGACCGTGGAGCAGGGCGCACTCCTATCCCTAAAGCCGTAAAGGATCGGCAGCGGGATACTTCAACACGCCCTACAGGATGCCGCTTCTCTATTATAGCAAAGGAAAGCATATGTAAGACTGTATGGAGTCTAAGGCATCGTCCTGAGGCTGAGTTCAGTCAACGATATTACACGCCCTTTCTATCAGACGAAGGATGGATTGAATAAGACGGCTTTTGTGACGATGGAATTGCTTGATTTCTCTATCTATTGAAGGGCTAGGATTGGTCTTTATAGACGATGATGAAGTCGTCCTCCGGGGCCTCCGGGCCCGAGGTCCGGAGGTCTGAGGCCGGAAGACCTACTGGCCGGAGCCCTGAGACTTAGTTCAGACCGGATTCCTAGCAGCCGGCCTGGAAGCCGTTCCAGATATTGTAAGATCGTCAGTTATGCAACAGGTCAGATTCCAACAGTCCCTATCAGGCTGTCTGACACTTTCCAACGCCTTACGCAAATCTCTTACATTACGGATAATAGTTGTACCGCCGGGGGTGCATGAGTCACGTGATCTTATTTACACCGCCGGGGGTGCAGGTATGAGTTCCCGCTCTTGATGCCGCGTTCCAAGGTTCCCTCTCGCCATTTCGAACTCTCCTAATAAACACTTGCCATCTAACCTCGTCGCTGATTTCAAGATCTCTTCATCTAGGAACCCTTCTTTGAGCAGCACCCAAGGGCCTTTTGCCTCAATATGGCATCTAACGCATCGCTACCTTGCCCCTCTTGGGTTTGGTCCAACAATTCCGACATTCAGTGGGTATCTCCTTCTCCAGGGTCGTCCGACTTTCCTGGCTCTTTCATGTTCATCTCTGATTAAGCCAGTGCCGCCAAGGATCGCTCCTGGTTTGGCGATGATTACACACCTATCGACTCCTTCGTTAACAACATCATGGGTGGCAAAACGCAGGTCGTCGGCATCGGGACCGTCGACCTCCCCACCAAGACCGATCCGACTAAGACCGGTCCACGTGCACACGGCATCCTCCGCCTGAAGAACGTACTACATGCCCCAGGTCTTCTCTGCAACATCATCGGAAAGCCCATTGCAGATGACTACAGAATCCAGGATATCTCCTCACGCCCTGATCAATCCGGTTTCATCATAAATCGCTCCAACGGTCGCTCTGCGGCCTACTTCAAGCCTCTCGACCGCTTTAAGTTCTTTGAAGTCAGGCTCAGTGGCCCACCCATCGGTCCCAAAGTTGGGCCTTCGCCTTTGAGCCAGCAGGGAATCATGTTGATACACGCCTTCTGGCCGAACAGCGAGCGGGAGAAATTCATCGCTTTGCAGGCCGCGAAAGCTGCAGCCACTGACGGTCTTACAGATGTTGAAAAGGCATGGCTGAAAGAACATGGTGGCGAATATAGGTTCTTGAAAAACCATGGCTTGAGCATCTATAAGGAGGAAGACCGAGAAGAGGGTCGTATCACTTTGAGGGCTGTCATGTCCGACAGCGACGTGTCCGACCGCGATACACCGACTGCAGCTTTCTGCTCTCCAATCATGAATGGGTTCGTTATGATGGCTCGACCGGGTAACCTCAGTAACGGGGCTTAAGAGAGGAAACAGGATGATAGGGCAGTGAGAGCTGGATGCCGGGTCTATTTTCGTCCTCGAACTCTGAAATATATCTCAACATTGCTTCTCATTCTCAAATCTGAGGTGCTACTAAGCTCTTGCAGTCATCTAGCCACTGACCCAATTCACGGTCAACTCTCCCTCCTTGACCTCGTTGTCCTTGAACGGAATGCTCCCGCATTGGCCACAACCATGGGCTTCCAGGCCTTGGAGCATACCCAGGGCCTGGCCAGCCGTAATAGGATCAAACCAGTCCTGAGTGAAGGCACAAATGTGGCCGCCAGGAATTCCGCAGCAGGCGATGTGTTCACCGGGGTTGAAGCTCTGGCTCTGGTCCAACTGGCTGACCTGCAAGATGATATCGGCCAATCTGCACTCCGGTGTCCCAACACAGTTGGCGTTTCCTCTGCAGTTGATTCCGAGAGCGGCTGCGACGGATACCATGGGGACAATAGAGATGAGACGCATGCTAGGTGAGTGTTAGCTGGTTAAAGTCCGTATGAAAATCTGATCTGAGCTCTTACATGAATCCTGGGAAAGATTTGTTCAAATTTCAGGTCTTTGATTGTTTGAAGTGGCTGTAAAGTCTGGGATGCTTTTCAAGATGGGTTGGAAGTTGATTTTCATCGTTTATTGTAGTTCTAGTTCATCTTATAAGTTTTTGAAGCCTCCTACTCCGGCTCGCTCGGCATCTCGAGTACTAGGATTGCACGACAGAAATCCAACGTTTCGATTTCTTGGTACTAGGCAGACCGAGGATCCAGCACTTTTGTCTCGAGCAAAAAGTCTTTCATCTCACGTGAGATTGAAGATGTTTGCTGTTACACGAGAGAGCTTCAGCTCCCTATGTTGCTTACTCTAAACTGCCTAAACGGGATTGATCATCACATAGGGGGCGAAAATCATTGACAGATTTATCATCCCGACCCCCACATTTTTCGCCCGACGCGGGAGGATCCATCTAACACGGCATTCTAGATCCGAATGTTCACCAACATGGATTCTTTTACACAAACCCATGACACTTTTTGATGAGAAATCTGAATCTTGTAGTCTTTTGAAGCAATTACCTAGAACTACTTACGAGGATCCATAAGAGCCCTATTAGTTCTGTGCTAGATTCCAACGCAACGAGTATTTCGCTTCATCATGTATTTTATTACACCACGTATTTCGCCACATTTATATATTTCGTTATACTGCGTATTTCATTCAATTATGTCGTACGTCACATCACGTATTTCGTAATACCACTTTTTTGTTAGATGTCAAGTCTTGAAATCCTCCCTGTGTGGGAATACTCGTTTTCGGCTGGTCATTGATGAGGTCACAAGAAGTATTAAAGACATGTCAGCTGGACACCAGGCTGGGCTGGAGAGATCAATTGCCGACATTCCGGTAATCGAATAGGGCATTAATTGCTGACACCACTGACTAAGTCGGGTCATCGGAAGGGGTAAACCTCTGTATCCATACATGATCAGCGCAAATCCGTATTTACGAGGCGGCCGCATGAGAAACTCACGTCATTCAGGGAATCAGGCATCAGCAGTCCTTTTTATGATGTAATTTAGTAGACTAGTTATCTATCTATTATTAACTATTGCCTATTTCGGCAAGTGGTGTCGACGAGAGTGTAGAGTTGATCCCTTATTCGGCAACTGGTGTATGCGAAGGTGTAAGAGCCTAGAAGGGACATGCAAAGTGAAGTACACAACAAAGTCCAGCTTCATATACACTTTGATACGTCTCGGCGCAATATCTAATGTCCTGCAGTCATGTATAAAGAGAGCTGATTCCTCTCCAGCATCTGAAGTTTTGACACATCCGAGCAAGCTACAACAGTCACCACACATCAAAGTCAGAAGCATTCACTACAACAACAACAATTCGTCCTTCAAACTACAGTCCAAGTCAGTGCCCACAGTTCGCAAAGTTGAGTGTTTGACTGACATTTATCTCAGAGTCACAATGTGCGCAGCCATTTACTTCCATCCGAACGGCTGTGGCTCCGGAGACGGTGTTGTGACCCTCGTTTCGCCCGGGTCGCTCGCTGTGGGCACGTGCGCCTTTAATGATGGTGCATTTCCCAAGGGACCTTCTGGAGGATACGAGGTACGCAGACTGCAACTCCTTGTGACTCGTCACCATGCGTAATGCGGTCAAGACTAACATGTGTGGGCCAGATTCAAGGGATGCCATCCACTGTATCGGTGACGATAAGACAGGGCCCCCCTGATGGCGAGCTCTGTGGCCAAGAGGTCATCGCCTTGGAGCAGCAGAATGGATGCTATGACTTTCCGAACCTGTCGGATCGAATCTGGTGGTCATTCTGCAACACGGGAATAGACTGCCCGGGAATGTTTGCGAAGCGTTCATACCCGCCACCGACCCTGCCTAAGAGAGCTCCTGTCGCTGAAGCGCAACCGGACACCAGAGGTCTGGATGTGATTCGCACCGACGCCAAGGGCGATTATCTTCTCAGTACCACCGGCCGACGCGTCCCAGTCATCTACCGCAGCGAGACATCGGACTTCGAGGAACCAGAAGACGAACCCCTCGTGAAGCGACAAAGCAACACCTTCGACCCTCCGGACAGCTGCATGTTGGATGCTACCACGTGCCAGTCCCTCGCAGACTCGGGCTCCTTGAAGGCTCTCTGCGTCAACTGTCGCCAAGGTCTGGGAAACGGAGTCAAGGCGTCAAACTCGGCATCCATCGACTGTCGGAACAGCGGAGGCCCATGTCCAGTCACCTTCACCAACACGGTCACGGTCACGGACACCATCTCCGAAGACATCACGTTCGGAGCAACTATCGGAGACACCGGAAAAGACGGTGCCAGCGGAATGGCATCTTTTGGCTTTGGTGTGAGCGTCTCCATCGCCACTTCGAATGCCGTAGCCGAGGGTCTGTTGATTCCTCAAGGCAAGATCGGTTTTGTCCAGTTCCAGCCCCAGGCTCAGCTGGGCACTGTCGTCACGACGAGCTCAAAGGGAAACGTCTGCGATAGCTTGGGTCTTAACAAGATTTGCGGAGCTAAGCCTGGCATCCTTGTTAGCAGCTCGAATGATGCTGATGGCTCGTACAGCGTGGTTCTGCAGAGCTAAGCTAGATTCACCAAGGCAGTGCATGAGGCACACTGCCTATTGTGCTTTTTGTTGGATGATTTACAGTAAACTCAATAGTCGGTCGTTTTATTCATGTTTTAGATATTTAGAACTAGCTAGGGTCTCTTCATAACTCCTCTCCCCTCAAGTCAAGATAAGGTCGACGTTTGTCATTTAGCCTAGACCCAATGCCAAGTGCTTGCAATTGCCTAGCCAGCCTCGACCGTTGTACTAGTTATAGAACATGGCTGGGACGACGTCCGGTGACGATGTGGTTCGTGGGGTGGTGCATGAATGTATCAATAGACAAAGATTGAGCGAACAATTGTTGTTTCCGTCTCACCTGCATAGCTGTAATAGCGTTGGCTATTAATTAGGGATTGCGACGGAATACGGCCTGGAACGGGAGATGAAAACAGGGAGTGAGCAAGCCACTGTAATTGATCGAAAGGAAAGTTATTCTTGAATCAGTACGGCATATGTCTGTGTTCAACCCCTACAGATATACTGCAAGCTAAATTAGGGTACTGATAGCAGCATTCGGTACAAAGCCAGAGCACTCTTACACTTATAGCGTTAAACCACTGTGCACAAAGACCTAGATTATGGGGAAAACACGTATTGGTACTGTTTCGAGTCGAGCCCGAGGTTTGAGAGAAGACTTCATGGAAAAGTAATGTTGGATGAGCTATTTGGAAAAGTTTAGATTTAGATGAGGGCAGAAATGAACATGGCTTGGTATGCTACAGTCGCGCGGTGATCCCGTCCTTCTCCTTCCCCCACTTCTGGGCCGTGTCCGCAGTGGCGTCATATCCATACAACCAGTCTTGAAATATGGTATTGCCCATGAGGTTTGGGCTGCTAGGGTAATCGCCAGCCTTGAAGACGCTTCTTCGCATGGCGAGCATGTCCTCGTCCTTCATGTGGATGAAGAACCTGTTCGTGAAGCTGCCCCGTTGGATTGCGTGTACACGGCCGACTCTTATCCTGTAGAAGAAGTGTAGCAGCTTTGGGAGGTCCTCTTTGGACTCTAGGTGAGAAAGAATCGATTCCAGAGCGGCGGCGTCTTCGATAGCCATGGCAGCGCCCTGAGCCAGATAGGGTAGCGTCGCATGAACGGCGTCGCCCATGAGAACCATCTTGCCGCCCGGATGAACCCAGTTGTTCATGGCAGGGAGGTCGGTCAAGCGCCACTTCTCAATCTCTTGGGGGAGGAATGAAAGGAGCTTTTGGATCCTGGACTAGGTAAGCATTGAGATAGTTGAGAAACAAAGCTGTGCACTTACATGGGTGACCATCCTCGATAGGCATTCCGCACCTCGGCAACATTGGCAGGAGCCTTGAAACCCTTCATCTTGCGATCATCTGGAATAACCATGAGAAGATTGAACGTCTTCTCCTTTTGCATGTTATATCTGGACGTACAATGAGCTGACTGTCACAACAAATAGCGCCCAGGAGTATCAATACGTACCCAATGATGTGATGATCTGGACCCAAGAATTGCTCAAAGTTGGGATCTTCGCTTAACGGAGCCAACTCAGGGTCGTTGGTGAGGTATTCCCTGGGAATTACGACACGGAAACAGGTATCGCCCGTTTCGTGCGGCTCAGTCTTTATTCCTACTGCACTTCTCGCGATGCTTTTGACGCCATCAGACGCGATGATAAGATCACCACAGACGATCTCTCCAGACTCGAGCACCACTGATGCCTCGTCGGGATTGTACTCAACCACCATCTGTCCCTTGCGCACTTTGGCGCCAGCTGCGACGGCAGCGTTGAGGAGGACGGTGTGGTAGTCGGGTCTGTAGACCTGCCAGTACGGCGCTCCGTACTTCTCACGATGCCTCGACAAGTCGGTGAATCCTTCAGCCGCTCCAGTGATCCAGGACCGGTAGTTGATGCGGGAAGGCTTGGAGCTGATGGCGTCCATCTGCTCGTTCATGCCCCATCGGATGAGTTCCCTCGCTGCATTCGGGGGGACTTGAACTCCCGCGCCAACCTGAGCCGTGGGCAACCTAGTTAACATTGAAAATTGAGGCGATCTTCTGTTAGGAATGTGATGCTCACCTCGATGAAGTCCGTTGCTTGCTCTAGCACCGTCGCACGATGCCCTGCCTTTGTGACGGCTATAGCAGCCCCGAGTCCTCCAATACCAGCCCCTACGATGATAATATTGAGTTGACACTTGGAAGGCATGATTGGTGCTGTCGTCGAGTCAGGCCTGGTTGGAATGAGTAGGGAATTCGTTGACCGGGCTGTTAATCATGAAGGCCTTGCTAACTCCTTGAATTTAATAGTGGCCGAGCATTTTAATATGGACTGACCCCTTCGGTTAATCGAAAGTGTCCTCCTTGATGACTAAGAAAATGTAATATTAAAAGTTGGTCTCCGAAATGGAATGGCCGACATTGCGGAATGCTGTCCGTGTGTTATTCCGAGATGGTTATGCATTTCCGTCGCGGACCGGAATACGGGATTGCTTAACGGAGCGCTTCATTGGACGAGCACGCACTGAATAAGTATGCGCATGAACTATAACATAGGCCTTCAGTTACTAGCATGAATTCATTGCGTTCCAATGAATGTATTAACGCTTGGTATTGCGAGAGGAAATATTTGGGATGTGTGGCAAAGGTGCATCATAGAGGTTATGTAGCTTTAATGCACTAGTCTCCACCTCGAGATGCAACACGAAATGAAAACGATGAGTGATTGGGTCTTTAAATAACGTCTTTTCAAGTCCCACCCTTTGTTAATTGGCAGCCCCTTTACTACTATTTTCCCCATCTTTTGTCTAATGATTATACTAATTATGCAATGTTCAGTGTACCGATATCATCCCAAGCCTCTAGTAGTGACACTACAGTGTCGTTATCCCATGCGTTGCTATCCTGCCCCTCTGTAGGTGAATATTGCTTCTGATTTGGGTGTCGTACTCCAGGTGATGCCATCGAGTTTCTTTCTTCCCACGTATTTGCTCGTTCTTCAACCACAATGCCCTTAACCTTGTATCCCATGAGCGACAGAAGCCGGCCCTCCACCGATAGGAATGTGAGGTCATCTGTCATGCACCCAGAGCTGGTGGCTTGCTCACTATACTCTGTCGACTCCAGAACCGGAATGAAGCCGCTTGTAAGTCCACCGCTATCCTCTGTGCTTGAAGGTTCGGACCAACGTGGCTGTCGAAGCTCATGGTCCTCCTCGCAAGAGTATTCGGTAGTCGACTCGGGAGTGGGCATAGTCGCGAGCGGTCTTAGAGGCAGATTGCTTGGTGCAGGACGACCTTTCATCAAGCGGCGTAAAGCTGTGCCTGGCCTCACAGTTGAACTCTTTTTTCTTTGCCTTTTCGCCCTCGGCTGTCTCTTTCCAATCGGAATATTACATTCATCGTTGAAATGTTGGCAGTTGATGCACTGATCGCCGGGTGTTGCCTGGATGCATCTCACTTTTCGTTTGCGACAAGTTTCGCATGCTGGGTAGTCACTTCTTTGTCTCTTCTTCGAAAGTTTTCGCCGAGCGGGCGTGGGATTCTGGCCGGATATGTCGTCTTCATGTGTTGTAGACATGTGTGCTTGTTGGTGGTGCAGCGTCAATTAGAATTGACATGTTTTCAAGGCGTGTTTGTGCCGTGGGACTTTCTGGCGTATGATTGGTCGTAGTGGTTGCCGTGAAGACAACGAAGCCTTCCCGTTAGGGGTTACGGAGTGTACAACTTGTAGGAAACCGTGAGCTCTAGCTAAAGTAGCAAGGTTGAACCATGAAGGTTCGAGAGTCCGGAACAGAGTACCACTAGTTCGCCGCCAATGTCCGGCGCTCCGAAATCAGCGCGGGGTGGGGTCGGTATTTCCGGACAACACCTCATATATCACGGAAGCACTGAACCCAGCAAAAAGACGGGTCTCAATCTTGTCAGTTTCTGCAAAAATGGACCTAAAAGTGTTGCCCAGTGTTTCCAGACCCGAGTTCGGCAACCTGCCGCTTCGAAAAGATGATCCCCCATACTCGGCTTGGGGACTCTGGGGAGACGATGATCACTTGGGAACCTTGGTAAGCAGGCATTTCCGTCGTCTATTCTGTGGATTTACTTACTAACAAGTGCCCAAAGAATTGGTTATCCCCCGGTGTCGTTCGAGATGCTGCCTCTGAGATTCGTGAGGGTCGACGTTTCAGTCTCAAGTAAATTATCCACGCCCCCTACCAAGAGATGTGGTTTAGTTTGCCTTGCACATCTGGTTCTCGGTCTCACAGTCTTTCTGTAGCTGGTGCCTGAGCCACCCGAGGACGCCCGCATTCGGTAGGCACACGGAAGCCTTCCATCACTCCATCACTGGCCCAGGGCATGTTCTTGACGACACGGTAAGTCCATAGCGGCAATCAATTAGCCCGAATCTTAATGTCTGATACTTGGCAAATAGATCACGTTTAACACGCAGAAAAGCACTCAATGGGATGGCTTACGCCACTTTGCCTACCAAAAGGAACAGCTCTTCTACAACGGCGTTACTCGAGAGGAGATTCTCCAACACCCGGACGGAAGATTGGGACTTCAGTGGTGGCATAAAGCAGGATGCGTCGCCGCTCGAGGAATACTGCTCGACTACTGGGCATACGCGGAGGCCATGGACAAACACTACGACGCTGCTCGTCCCCACAGCATTACCTTCGACAACTTGATGGGATGTCTCCACTGGCAGCAAAAGATGTCGCCTGATGACCTCCAGCCCAGGGCTGGCGATGTTCTCATCATCCGCTCCGGGTTCTCAGCCAGATATCACGAGCTCCACGAGGATGAGGAGCGAGAGGTTGGGGAAGCATGGCCACCGGCATCTTGTGGGGTAAAGCAAGATCGCAGAATGCTGAAATGGCTTTGGGATAATCACTTTTCGGCCGTGGGAGGTGATGCTCCTGGATGGGAGGCATTTCCCACGAATGAGAGCGCCGGCTTCTGCTTTCACGAGGTGTTGATAGCTGGTTGGGGATGCCCTATCGCCGAGTTGCTTTGGCTTGAGGATTTGGCGTCTTGGTGTCGAGAGAAGAAGCGCTGGACATTCTTTTTGTCGTCTTGCCCATTGAATGTGCACGGAGGCGTAGCAAGCCCTGCAAATATGATCGCTTTAGTGTAATGGAGTTTATGTTTATGTTTATGCGATACATGTTACAGTTTGGACAAGTTGATGATATTGAAAACTTGAAGTCTCAGACCGCATCTATCTATAAGCTCTATGAAGGTCGCAACGCGCCGTGGCAGTTCTCAGAGCGCTGCAGATATCTTCCCAGTTCCAAGCCTATGCCACTGTACTATGAAGGAGCTCGATATATCGTCCGATTTCCATGCTTTGGGAGCTGGCGTAAAACCGCGACCGTCATCGAACAGAACCAGGGCGGTTTGTCCATCGACTTCAACGCAATGTCCCTGTAAAGCCGCTGCCTTTCCATGTGAGGTAACATGTGCTTTGAACACTGCCTCCTGGGCGTCGCCACCACCAACGGAGAACTTCAAAATTTGGCTATAACGACTCTGACCGATCGCAGACTCGAGATGGCCGAGGTAATAATGTTCGATGGTTGGCGGCCCGGTCGCCAACGGCTTCAGCGTGTCGAAGAATGGACCCGCATCCTGGCTGTTCCCAAACGCTTCATGGGCTTCAAGGCTGTCCCATTGCGTGAGCGACACGGCGAATGGCTTCTTTCCATCATTCTTGGGTATCGTGACGCCTGTCATGACCGAGCGGAGGCCTGGCTGGGCGAGGAGAACGGGCTCCAAACGCTTGCTGAAGACGTCGAGGAACTCCGTAAAAGATATCGCGAGGGGAATCTGGACGAGCTCCGTGATCGGGCCATTGGTGGATGCCATGATTTACTGGGGGGTTTTTTAAGGTGCATTGCTCATTGGAGAATACTGGGAATATATTTACTTTTACTCGTTCCTCATATACGCTGTTCTCCCTCGACGGAATTTCCGGCGCGACCTCCGGAGTGATTTCAGAGCAGCTACTAGTTGTGTTTCCCTCGGTCTTGAGCCGCGGCGGTTCAGTACTCAAGGAAGACTAGCAATGTCCTGAAAACCATCACAAAAGCTTATATCAAAGATTTGTGAGGATTTATTCGATAATGTGACTGTAAGATTGCAGCGCCGAGGATGCCCGAAATGCCGATCCGGTCGGGAAATTTAGGTCGCCAGGGTGAAATTCCGGCAATGCCGGAAACGGACTCCTGCAAATACACTTGTACAAAATCTCATTTTCGACGACTTAGACTGTGTAGAGGCAACGATTATCGATTAATCACTTCCCAACCATAAACTCTCAAAATGTCAACTCAACTTCCCCCGCGAGGGCTTTTCATCAACAACCAGGTCAGATGTGATGCAAATGCTTCTACCGAGATGCCTCAAACTGACAGGTTTCACTACTTAGATCGTGAATGCACAGAGCTACCCTGGAGACACACTAGCACTCAGAAACCCGGTAGACGATTCCGTTGTCGTAGACGATGTGCAGATAGCCAGCGAAGATGACGTTGATCGGGCTGTTAGCATAGCCAAGGAGGCCTTTCAGCAGGGTCCATGGGCAACCTTCACCGGTCCTCAGCGTGCATCATGCTTGAACAAATTTGCCGATCTCGTCGAAAGAGATGCAGGACGCCTCGCACATGCAGAGTCCCTGCCTACCGGTCGTCCGATCGCAGGAATCATTCACTTCGACCTGGCTCATATGGTACAGGTGTATAGATGTATGCATTCACGAGGCTTCCAGCCATCTATTGTGTTATAGATGGAGCGCAGCTACTGATACAATGGGTGTCTCTAGATTACGCTGGATGGGCGGACAAAATCACCGGCCAGTCCTTTTCAGAAGATAACGGATTTTCCAAGATCGTACGCTATAAGCCCCTGGGAGTCTGCGCGAGCGTTGCCTCATGGAACGCTACTTTCATGTACATTGGATGGAAGCTCGCACCGGCACTTGCTGCAGGAAACACGGTTCGAATTCCTATCCGAAAGATCAGATCGTACCCGACTAAAGCATTTTGCAGGTCATCTTCAAGCCTTCTGAGAAATCACCCCTGGGAACACTGGCACTGGCTCCTCTATTCGCAGAGGCTGGCTTTCCCCCAGGCGTTGTGCAATTTGTGACAGGCGCCCAAAAGACCGGAGCTCTACTCGCTTCACACATGGATATCTCCAAAATCAGCTTTACGGGCTCAATTGCAGGTGGAAAGGCGGTCCAGGAGGCTGCGACGAAGAGCAACTTGAAACGGGTGACTCTTGAGCTTGGAGGGAAGTCTGCTGCTATGGTCTTTGATGACGCGGATTTTGACCTGGCGGTGGGCGGGTAAGTCATCTTAGGGTAAATCTTCATGGGGATATTTGACTAATATTTCGCAGAGTAGCAGAAGGATTTCTTGCCAATTCGGGGCAGATTTGCGTTGGTGAGGCAGTCACGCCGGGACAAGCTTGACATGATGTACTGACGAGTTTTATAGCGGCATCGAGAGTCCTGGTGGAGGAATCCATCGCGGAGAGGTTTCTTGCCGCCATAAAGTTGGTGTTTGAAGCAACTACAAGAGATCTGGGCGGCAGTCCCTTGGAAATGACTACGAACCACGGTCCCGTCGTGGACAAACTGCAGTTCGAGCGCATCATGTCGTATATCGAGAAAGGTAAAGAGTCTGCAACGCTTTTGACGGGAGGAAAGAGAAAGGGCACAGCAGGCTGTTTCATCGAGCCCACCATATTTGTCAACCCGGCGGCAAACAGCCCGGTTTGGTGCGAGGAAATATTTGGGCCGGTCTTGACGGTGAAAACGTTCAAGAGCGAGGAAGAGGCGGTTGCATTGGCTAATAATACCTCATATGGGCTGGCCGGTAAGTACCATTGCCCCTGGGCCTTCTTTTACGTTACTCCTGGCTAATTGCTTCATCCTTGATCACAGCTTGCGTCTACACGACGGACCTGACTCGGGCTCTACGTGTATCGGCAGCCTTGGAGACAGGCGGGGTGTCTGTCAACTCGCCATTTCTCCCTGAGCTCAACACTCCATTCGGTGGAGTCAAGCAAAGCGGTCAAGGAAGGGAGCTGGGGGCACATGGACTGTACAGTTACCTGGAGCCACAGTCTGTTCACATCAGGTAAGACGGTAGGCGTTGAAACTCTAGACCTCTAAGCTAACCGTTTTCCAGGTTGACGCCGCCGTCGAAGCTATAGGGGATTGATGGTTGGGATTAGAATATGAGACCTGTACAGTTGCATAAGGAGAGATAGTACATGTGTTTAAATATGATCGAATTGGCCGAATGGTTAGGGTCCCTGTGCGTTGTCGTGATAGTACAATGTTTTTGTCATTGACATGACCAGTAATTAATTTCAAGCCCTTGTAAACTATGGTGGCAATATCCCTAAATGCGCTTCTTGAAGTGGATGTTCAAGTAGCCATTCTCCCCTGCTCCGGAATTCTGGTGAGGTCGCGGCGGTGAAAATGCCGGACTCATCGGAAGCACAACTTCCGGCATCGGCCGAGCACACTCACCGATCCACCATCTTCTATAATAAATGGCAAGAAAGATGTTTACTTTAAAGCTTAACGAAATTTCTCAATTCTTCACTCTCTACGTGCGACTATTCTATCAGACCTTCACAAATGGCCGAGTTCTATACAAGACGGACGGTTGTCATCCCGGGCAGCACGCCGGCACCGAACGAGCCATCATGTCGACATAATCTCGCTCTGCCTCTTAGGCTGTCGGTTCACGACTATCACGTCCGCGACGCTGATGAGTCCGGGCTTACTCTTATCTTGACGCATGGGACTTCTTTTAACAAGTATTTCTGGGAATTGATCATCAATTCTCTGTTGTCTGAGTCAGACTTCCGGTCCAGCGTCAAGAGACTTATCGCCATTGACGCTGCAAATCACGGCGACAGTGCGGTTCTGAATCGGGATGTCCTCCCACAAAAACGTACGTTGAGGCCACCCTCTTCACTCATAGAAAGACATGGACGTCGGTATTTACTGCGAGTAGCATTTTGGCCGGATGATTCCCGCGACATCCTTCATACCCTCAAGTATTTTGGCGTTCAGCAGCCTGTTATCGGGATCGGCCACTCATTTGGAGGGGGAGCCATGTGAGTTTGAATCGCCGGTGCTCCCGGCGCAAACTGACGCGGTGTATTGCAGGTGCCACGCGGCCATGATGGACCCTGGAGCATTCTGGGCGACCATCTTCATCGAACCGATTTTGTTCCAGATGAAAGGCCAGACCGACGTCGTCGCGCAAATGGCTTTGAGGCGGAGGGATAAGTGGGATTCCAAGTCAGTCGAGAAAGCCACTGGTAGGATGCACTGCTGACAAGGGACGAGAGCGGATCTTGCGACGGCATTTCAGAAGAGCAAGGGTCTTCAGGACTGGGACAAGCGACAGTTGGATGTATATGTGGTAGGTGGTCTAAATCTCACAGGCTGCTCAGATTGTTGTACTGAATCAGGAACAGGAGCATGGGACAATTCCGATCGGGGAGGATAATGAGTCGTCGCCGAGGACCCTCAAGACGCCAAAGGAGCAAGAAGCGGTACGTCGAGGCTGTGCAACTTGAATGTCTAGATGACGAACTGACACAAAAATGCATCTTAGGGTACGTATCTTGCTGCACCGCATCCGGAGATCCTGGAGCTCTTGAGCCAGTCTCGAGGAGAACACCACTTCGTGTGGGGAGCCGACAGCAAAGTGGTGTAAGTTCAATTGCCCCGGAATGAAACAAAACTGACACTGAATCCAGGTCTGCCCCTGATCGGGAATCTGTCTCGCGCATGATGCGGCCTCCTTCGACGAGCCAGGTCATGTCTGGGGCTGGCCACTTAGTACGTCATCCCTCGATGCTGGCAACCGAGGAATCAACCACATATTCTAACCTGTGGCATAGATACCGATGACTCATCCCGACACCTTGACGACTATTCTCCACGACCTTGTTGGATCCATCCCGCAATATGAACCGCCTGCCCAAGCGAGACTCTGATTGGCATTGGACGACACCAGACTGGAGACATCTCCCCGCTCCGCAATGGATCGACGACTCGCCGGGGACGGAAATTCCGTCAAGCGTTCCGGATGCTGGAGAATGACCCGCCAGCCCCTCGTCCCCTCCCCCGGCGTGTCTAAGCCGATTCCAGCCAAGTTCGACGGCTACTGAAAGGCTAGAACGCCACCATAACGCGGGGGAGGGCCAACAAGGTCAGCATTTGGCATCGCGTCTGGGGGGAACAAGATCTGGGGTCTGGGGTTTGTCCGGGGAGCCGAGTCTCGACCGAAGCCCGGTGACGAGGCGAAGTGCGACGGTGGCCATATTCATACCCGTAGTCTAGGCTGGAATTCTAAATCTTTTGGCTACCGACCTTGCCCTTGTCCCCTTATTAATTGTCCTAGGACCACCTGCAAGACCGTCCCCACCCGTTATCTGCGTATGTCGTGGATCTGCAGGTTGCATCTCGCTCAAACTCCCAGTCTCGACTCTCGACCATCTCCGCTCCGCCCTCTTTCTACGCAGACATCATCATAATTCAACATGGCGACTGAACCCAAACAAGGCTCTACCGAGTCCATCACGGTCGTGGACTTGGATGGCGACCACGCCGCTGACCACGCCGACGCATCCGCCCAACGCGACAAAGGAGGGTCCATCGACGAAGATCGACATCAACAACAAGGCACGCCGTCTAGCCCGGATCCTTCAGAACGTCCTATAAAGAAAATGAAGAGGGGGAAATACATATCCAGAGCATGGTGAGTCCCGCCCTCTGGTTTGTGCCACGAAACACCCCCCGCAGCCAGCTAATGTCTCCGATTGTGCAGCACGTCATGTCAACAACGAAAAATCAAGGTACCAACATGTTCCACTGCCCTCTGGAACACCTGGAAGTAGTGCAGCTACTGACTGGAATCAAGTGCGAGGGTGGTGAGCCTTGCGCACCATGCGTACAAAAGAAGCGACAATGCGTGTCTGCTCCCAGAGGCGGACAGCTGAAGCAAGACCAGAAGAGCTGGGCCACGGGCTCTGAACCGGACTCAACGAACATGAATCCTCCAACCAAGTAAGAAATGCACAACAACGTATTGAATTGGGTATTTCTGCTTACACGGACCAGTCTCAGCAGTGTATCAAACCACGAGCTTTTGGCGCGCCTCGTCGAGGTGGAACGGCGATTGTGCGTAATGCAGGGCCCAAATCAAGATGACGACAAATATCAGCCCCATCGCCACTCTCACAGCCACGGAGGTCCATCCGGAGAGGACCTCCCGACGCCTAAATCTACCGACCTTCAAAATGTCCTGGAGGCCGACGGTCAGACATTCGCTGGCGAGATCTCCATGAGCCCGGCATTCCAGGACGTGGAGGAAAATCTCGGTCATGTCAATACGTCCTCCAAGCCGCCTCCAAGCTTCTCGCCCCGTGCATCCCACCAGGAGTACACAGCCTCGGGAGAAAAACGTCCCCGCAAGATGAGGGGCTGGCTAGAGACTGTTCTGAAACAGCACGGTATCGTCCCCGACGAAGAGGAGTGGAGAAGGTACCTGGTCATCTTTATGGACGAGATCCATGTGCTCTATCCAGTTCTCCACCGGCCGACTATCTGGGAGACATTCAACGAGCTGTGGGAGTATTCTGCCCTTTGGTCAATGACAAATTCAGTCGAACGAGAGCAGAAGCGCATGTCAGCGGCTCTCATTTGCTTCTGTCTGGCGTTGGGACGTTGCAGTGTATCGACAAGAATGACGGATGCGAATGGCGTCCACTCTGCTGGATGGAGTTTATACAGCGCCGGCGTGGCCCTGATGCAGGACACGATGGAGATGAGCAACACTGCGGCCAAGTCTTTGCTTGCGATGCAGATTCTTTTACTAAGGGTGAGTATCCCAGACGAATTTGGCCTTCCCATTTTACTATCTTTGTCGAATACTACGAGGAATATTCACTAACATCCCTAGGTGCTGTACCTGTTCCGCTTGGATGCGACCCAAAGGGCGACCAGGATCCTGGCTCTGCTCGTCTCAAACGCCCACATCGTCGGCTTGCACCGACAGAGCACCTACGAAGGCATGCCGATTTTCTGGAGTCAGTTATACTGCCGGACTTGGTGGTCTATCTATGTGCTGGATCGTCGCTTAGCAATCGAGTCAGGCCGGCCATGCCTGATCCAAGACAGCAACATCGACACAGCTTGGCCCTTAGCTCTTGGAGAGGACTGGCTAAGTCGCTACTCAAAAAAGACGGACACCGCTCAGAACCTCAAGGCCGAGATCGTTGCAGAGATTGCGAGTGAGCCAATCACTCCAATACCGTACTTGTCAGCCATGGTCAGATTCTCCCGAGTTGTGGGCAAGGTGTGGGAGCTTCTTTATGGCATGAAGGGATCAACCAGTTCTTCCGCCATGGTCGAGTACGCAGACACGGTGCTGTGTAACTTGTTGGAGAATCTCCCGCGAGATCTGGCATACGACCCAGCCATCTCACCAGACCTCCAGTTTGGAACAAGATTGCGATGGCAGGTCAAGCAAGCAATGCTGCTTTTCTCGGTAAGACAACAATCACGCCCGGGAGATTGAATCGCTGCACTTACAAATGAGAACCTCACTAATCCTCTGACACGCAGTGTACAACATTCCTTCGCCTGTTAATCCGCCGACCGTTCCTATCCAACGCAACGTCTGGTAGCCGCACTGACGACGACGAGCTCGAATCGGTGTCGCTTTGCGCAAGCCTAGCAGCCAGCATCCTCGCGGCCCACGAGAGCATAGACGACGCCTCCCTCAAGTACTGTTTCCCACTCAGTCACTACCTCACCAGCGCCACGATGGTCATGCTTGGCCTAGTGACGAGAGAGCCTCAGCTCAAAAAGAGGTACAAGGATATGATTCTGGCGGCCACCCGATCCTTGAACATGTACAGTCATCGGATCTGGGTATCAGGGAAGATGATGCGGTGGGTCAGCAAGCTTAGTGTGATAGTTCGTCGCACGCTGAGCGATGGCTCCTCTGAGGATCTGCCGATGCAAAATGCGGATGACGAGTATGGTGGTGAGTCTAGCAACCGCGTCGACGAAACACAACAGCCTATGCCGGGATCACATCATGATCTGTCTCAAGCATCGAACCCGAACAATCGGCCATTTACCTCGGAGGGTCGAGCTATTCAAGCTTCTGCGCTCTCGAATGACGATATGAACAGCCTGCAAGGACTGGGGAGGAGGGAGAGCATGGTTTCCGAACACACGAATGCGTTGTCAGAGAGACAACCCGGGAAGTCAGACGAGACCCCTGACATATGGACGATGATGGAGACAGACAACGACAACCCAAGCCCAGAGCTTCCCGGGTGGGCCATGTTAGACTTCAACTTTGAGGCTATCATCAATGGTGATGGGCTGTACCCCGGAATCTCTGCTGGAGAGCTCTCAGCAACCCCCGACGATGGCAAATCCACGGCAGGGCGAGGCGATCAGGACATGGGGTTTGGCGTTGATCAGTCGGTATTTGGTGCAATGGCATCCAATGGGTTGTTTGATCTTGATCTTAATGTGGACAAGGCTGTGCTGAGTCTTTGCAACACGGCGAATGGTAGATATTAAGTACCGGCTGTAATTGGGCCTGCCACCAATATCTTGTTTTGGCATCATCTCATCGTAGGGTTAAACAAGCTGTTGGCTGGACATCTACTCAATTCTAAAAAAGCATATTACGATCCACTCTCGTACATCTATGAAAGTCTAACTGATCTAACTCTACAGCTTCGCGGACAATGGAGCGTTGGCAGCCTCCGTGAAATGCTGAACCTTCGCTTTTTGTAGTTTGGCCGGTAGGAGTCTTCGCAAGATCTTGCCAGCAGGACTTTAGAGCGTTGTTAGCGCTCTGACACACGGTAAACGGAATTAAAGCACTCACTTTCTCGGGATAGCAGGAAGAATGAACAACCCGCCTGTCAACTGTTTGTATCTGGCAACCTGAGAGTGCACGTGCTTCAAAACATCTGCCTTCAGGGCTTCTTGTTCTTCTTCGTCTTGCACGCTGGTGGTGATGTACGCCACGGGCATCTCTGAAGTTCCGTGCTCGTTGTAGGTGCCGCACACGGCGGCATCACCCACAAGAGGATGGGTGATTAGGATCGCCTCCAGCTCCGCAGGGGCGACTTGGTGACTAGCAAAGATCAGCGGGCGGTCACAGAAGTGGAACACTCTGGTGGATTCTTACCCTTTGACTTTGATCATTTCCTTGGCGCGGTCGACGATGAATAGGTACCCCTTGTCGTCAACATAACCGATGTCGCCTGTTCGCAGGAATCCGTCTGGCGTCATTGGGCTTTCGGGTTTCTTTTCGCCGTCAACGTAGCCTTGCATGATGTTGGGACCGCGGATTGCGAACTCGCCGACCCTCGTGTCTTGAGAACGGTCAGCAAACATGCAATCGTCCACCACTCGCGTTAACCGACCTTTGTAGTTCTCATCTATCACCTTCATCTCGATGCCGGGCAACAGTCTTCCGATTGTCCCAGGAACATTGACCTCCTCTTCTCTCTGAGACGCGATGCTTGGGCTTGCCTCGGTCATTCCGTACCACTGGGTGACGACGCAGCCGAATTTCTCGGCTAGCTGGTCCGCCTGTCGCTGGTTCAGAGGAGCAGCGGCGTTTATCAAGCATTGAACGGAGGAATAGTCTCCCGTCGCCGCAATGGGGTTTCGTAGGAACTCGAGAGCAATGGGAGGGACGATGTTGATATGAGTGACTGTATGCAGTCAATTAGCCAGAGCTTGGATGGAGAGATTGCGTGCGCTAGAAAGACTTACTCCGATGCGTCTTTACCGCCTTCAACAGTGAAGCCAGCTCGAATTTTCGAAATACCACGATTGGTGCGCCCTGGATTAATCTATCAGTCTCTTTTCATTCTATGTATTTTTATCTCCAATGTCGATAGTTCGCTTAAGCTTGAACGGGCTGTGCCTACCTGAATGACGAACTGGCAGCAGAATCCAGCAAGGCCCAAAACGTGAAAGAAGGGAACAATCAGGGCGAGTACTGTCTTGGGCGTAAACATTCCCCGAAGGCCTTGTGACTGTTGAAACGTATTTGCAACAATATTCCCATGGCTGAGCTTGACTCCCTTGACCAGTCCTGAGGTTCCAGAGCTGAAGCAAATAAATGCCAGCTTCTTAGCAGCAGTACCCGGGGGATATCGGGCATGCTGGAAGTCGGTGGAGCCGTTCTGGATGATTTGTTCGACTCTCAAAGCTTCATACAGGCCAGGTTCAGGTTGTTCGACGTCCCAGACGTACAAAGTCGGTACTTGCAACAGGTTGGGCGACATTTCGATAGCTGTGACGAGCTTGGGGAGCAGTGCTTTCTCAACGATGATGCAAGCAGGCTCGGACAATCCCAATGCGTGTGAAAGCTCCTGAGCAGGTAGTCAGTATATATTTTTGCCTTAGATGCTTGGAATGTCTCAAACGCACGTTCGGCTCATACAGCGGGTTCAAAGCGGCGATCACACCACCGACCGCAAGAATGGCGTGCACGCATGTAGGGTAATAGTTCTGCAGAACAGTCAGTAAGAATAATACGCAAGCTATGGATGTAGAGAGCGCAGTGCTGGAGTGATGAGTCCTACCCTGTTTGTTGATAGGATACCGACAACTGAATCTGGCTTCAGGCCAACTTGGTGCTGCAGATGGTGCGCGACCCTCCGAACACTCGTTCTCAAGCTGCCATAAGTGAATGCAACTTCTCCCGAGATGCCATCGATAATGGCTGGAGTGTCTTCAGGCGTGTTGTTCAAGTTGTAGTCGAATAGGACGTCCGTGATGGTCGCATCCTGGGGGTAGTTGAGTGGCTCTTGGCTGCTGTAGATTGCCATTGTGTCTAATTCCGCCTGTTGCTGTCGCTATGCTTCGATGGTAAATCCAATGGGGGGAACGACGGGTTTCCAGGAGAAATAGGAATAAAGTAGGAATGGACTTTGGAATTCTCTGGCTCTCGGATATTAGCCACCGCAAGCCAGCCGGTCATTTTACTCATCCCCGACAGTCCGGCCCCCGAAGCGCTCCAAGTTCCGAAGGTGGAAATTCGCAATTCCGAACATGGGGCGGGCAATCACGCGCTCCGCTGTCCGGAATTCTTTCCTGCATTCAACTTGGGAAGAAATGGGGCACATGTGCATTGTCTGATGGAGCAAATGAAATATCTATAATCTTTGGTGCTGCTATGACTCTGCACATCTCCTCATCTCCTCATCTCATCTCATCACCCAAACGCAATTTTTGCTTACCATCACTCTCATCGCAAATATGTCTACTGTAAAGGGAAAGGTTGCATTCATCACTGGTGCCAATGGCATTACTGGGAATGCAATCGTCGAACACCTTATTCGACAGCCTGAGTCGGAATGGTCAGTTGTTGTCCAGGATGATGCCTCCGGGCGCAGCCACTAACTTACTTTCTTAGGTCCAAGATCATCATTACATCCAGAAGAACCCCAAAGCAACTGTTTTGGCAAGACCACCGCATCAGATTCGTTGCTCTTGACTTCCTCAAGCCAGTGGAAGATCTCATCGAGAGCATGAAGCTTCTGTGCCACGATGTGACCCATGCCTTCTTTGCCTCTTACGTCCACGATGCCGACTTTGCCAAGCTGAGGGACTACAACGTTCCCCTGTTTACCAATTTCCTCGTCGCCATCGATGTCGTTGCTGCGAAAACTCTAAAGCGCGTCTGCCTTCATACTGGAGGAAAGGTTCGTGACGATCCGTGGCCGAGCGTCGAGAGTGATGCTAACTTGAGTTTAATTACAGCACTATGGAGTCCACCTTGGCCCCGTTGAAGTTCCCATTCACGAAGAAATGCCACGATATAATGATCACGGAGAAAACTTCTATTATCCCCAGGAAGACTTCATGTTCGACCTTGCTTCGAAGCGCACATGGGACTGGAACGTCATTCGGCCCAACGCCATCATCGGCTTCACCCCCGCAGGTTAGCAAGCCAACCAGTTTTTTTTTTGCTTCAGTATGTTAATGAACTTGGCTAGGAAACGGAATGTCTGCTGCACTCACGCTTGCCATCTATATCCTGTGCTGCAAAGAAGCTGGTCAAATCCCGACGTTTCCTGGCAACAAGTTCTTCTTCAACTCAGTCGATGACTCTTCATACGCGCCCAGTCTCGCGGATATGAGCGTCTGGGCCTCCACAGGAGAGCACACCAAGAACGAGGCATTCAACCACACCAACGGCGATGTCATCGTCTGGAAGTACTTTTGGCCCAAGATTGGAAAATACTTTGGCATTGAGGTTAGTCCATAAAAATGACTGTCTACTTTCTCTTTGTTCTTCAGTTACTAACCCCAGTATTCAGATTCCGGAATCTGAATCATGGAAGGCCAGCGGCGAGGACCAGCGCATGGCGCACAACTTCTACATGAGCGACTGGGCCAAGAGCAACAAGAATGTCTGGGAAGAAGTGGTTCGCAAGAACGGCGGTAACCCAGAAGCCTTCGAATGGGGAACCTGGGACTTTTTCGACTGGGCTGTTGGCAAGGCTTGGTTCACCATCGGCTCCGTGTCTAAAGCCCGCAAGTTCGGCTGGACGCGGTACGACGACAGCTATGATTGCTGGGTGAACACCTTCCGTGCGTTCGAGAATGCAGGAATCCTTCCTCCTTCGGTTGATCTGGACGTGGGACAAGCTGAAAGACAGGCCAAGTTGTTGCCGCATCCGGCCGATGCTGTGGCGCTTCGTCTAGTTCAGAATTCCTCGAAGCAGAATGGCTTTGCCAAGAAGCAGGAGAACGGATTCAAGACAAATGGCTTTAAGGATGCCATTTTCAATGTTGAGGGTGACTCGGAGTTAGAAACGCCGGCTTGAGTAGGCCTTGCACTGGTCAAAGGCGACGGCATGGTCGCAGAGCCTTGACGACCAGCTCCATAGCCGCTGTGTACAATTGCATGATATTTCATAGTATTTCAATGTTTATGTAAACCAATTCTGTTATATTCCGAAGAACTCTAAGATTGTGTGTAAAGCGTAATAATTGCAATTTGCAGTGCATCACTAACGAGAACGTGTGCGCCATTCAGATGACCAGGAATCATCCTTCTCTACATCTTAGCGAAGCACTCCCTCGAACAAATCAAGAGCCTAGTAGTCTAATTGACATCACCTCACATTAGATAAATTTAGGTAGCTCAGAACAATATTAAAGTCTGCCTCGCTTAGCCTCGCTGTCTGCCAAGTTTGAACCTCCAACAAATTCCGTCAACGAAGCCGGAATCCCGACGCGCAGACGACGCCGTCTAGGTCTAGGACAGTGCCAGTGACAGTGACAGTGACAGGTGATAGTGACAGGTGATAGAGACCGTTCCAGACACATACCAAGTACCAAAAACACGGAGCGGGGTTGTTAGACTAGTCCCTGGTGGCTTGTTGAAGTCCGTTGTCTCACTCTAGCCACGGAATTTTGCGGAATTTCCAATAGAGTTCAAGAGGTTCGCCTTGGAGATAGCTTGGCAACCCAATACAGAGCTAACGCGTACGCCACAACTATCGATGCCGGGGAGATGGTGAACCCCATGGGGACCCCGGATTCGCAATTTCGGAACCCAGGTTGCCCTTGTGGAAATTTGGCTCAACTTATAGGTCATGAGCATGTATATATGAGTGAACTAAACGCGCTGGAAGATGATGAATATGTCATCTACTACTCCAAGCTGAATTGCACCTACAGTCTGGCTATTTACTCTCGTCTACATCAGGTTCTTGCACAATGGAGAAACCAGACGTCGAACACGTTTCCAACGATGAAAGACTGGAGAAGCATCCCACTGTGGAAGCTTTCCCGCAGTCCGCGAGAGCTGAAGGCGGTGTTCTTCTCACCGTTGATACTCCCGGGGAGTCACCTCTTCGTCTTGCTAAAGATGGACATGTGAGAATCCTCTCCGATCCCCAGACTCTAGCTGAAAATTGTCAGCTAACTTACCTCTTTCTCTAGACCGTCCTCCTCCCGCAACCCACCGACGACCCTGCCGATCCACTGAACTGGCCGTCCTGGAAGAAGCATGCTATCCTTCTCACAATTGCTTGGGGAGCGTTTTGTGCGGACTTCACCTCAGCCGCCGGCAGTGCCACGATCATATTGCAGGCTACAGAGTGGCATGAAAGCATCAACACGATCAACGAGACCAACAGCATCAATGTCTTGATGATGTAAGAGAGCTACAATGAATGCGCAATATCGCAATCGACTAACCTGGGCTTCTTTGCCTTCTAGGGCTTTGGGTGGCCTGCTCTGGGTTCCCATGACCTCCTTCATCGGACGGGCTCCGACTCTCTTCTGGACGAATCTACTTGGCCTCTTGTTCTCGATTGGCACCGCGCTGTCGCCAAATTTCGTCACCTTCTACGCCATGCGGGCCCTGACCGGATTCTTCATCACGTCTGCCCAGACAATCTCGATTGCATTCATCAAAGACATGTTCTTCTTCCACGAACGCGCACGCAAGATTGGCCTGTGGGCACTGTTGTACATTGCTTCACCGTTCTGGGGGCCGCTGATCGGCAACTTCGTCCTCGGCGGAACCAACTCCTGGGAGAATGTCTTCTGGGTCTGCGTTGCTGTTTGCGGCATTGACATGATCTTAATCGTTACTTTTCTCGACGAGACGTGGTATAATCGCGACATTGCCTCTTCCGACCAACCTCCTCGTGGCCAGAACCTACTAGCGAGACTATCTCGAGTCATTGGTATTTGGGAACTGCGGCATCATCGGCTTTACTACGAGACAGTTTATGACTCCTTCAGGAGATATATCCAGACACTGCTCAAGCCGCCAGTCTTTCTTGTCTTGGTGGCCTAGTTAGTTATTTCCCACATCCCACCGCTTACTGCCTTTGTACTGACTTGTTATAATCTAGCCTACTCTTCTTTGCATGGGCAATTGGGATCAACATTACAACAGCCATCCTGTTTGGCACGCCGCGCGAGTTCGGCGGGTACGGCTACTCGTACAACAACGTCGGATTCCTCTACTTCTCACCTATCGTGGGCATCCTTTTAGGAGAAATCTTTGGCCATTACTTCAACGACGCCGTCGCCCGTCGCTACGCCAAAAAGCACCACGGTGTCTTCGAACCCGAGGCCCGTCTCAACATGATATACATCTCTTCCGTATTCATGATTGTCGGGCTCGTTGTGCTTGGCCAGGCCCTTCTCCATCACCTCTCTGTCGGAGCAGTCATAATGGGCTGGGGCTTACACAGTTTCGGCATTATGACCGCCTCCGTTGCCGTTACAGCATATGTCCTAGACTCTTATCCGACTGCTCCAGCTGAAGTTTCGGGCTGGAGTAACTTTGCGCGAGCCATTGGTGGCTTCGGTGTCGGCTACTTCCAGCAGCCGTGGGGTGCTAAGGTCGGATACGGCGAGAGCTTTGGTACACAGGCTGGAATTGTAGGGTTCGGGGTTGTTATAGTGGCTATCGTCCATCGATATGGCCACTCACTCCGGGTGAAAGCTGGGCCGGTGAGGTAATGATCCCAGTAATTCAACTTGGTCAAGCATGGATGGCAGAGTCTAAAGGGCGGGAGCCAGTTAAGAGATAAAGCCTCAACTCAACATCAGGAGGACGGCTACGGATCTAAGCAATAGTCGGCGTATCCGTGTTTGCAAATCTACTTGATGCGCTATTTTGGTCCGAACCTATGATCTACTGTAAACAGCCTCAGTGACGTTCATTCTAACAGGCACGGTAGGAAGTGCTGAGAGTCAGGAGATAAGTCGTACCATGGAGAATCCTACTACCGCGTTCAGAACGAGATCAATCTCACACGGCGGAGAAAAGTTGGTGAAGCGCAATAGGGTCCAATGCAAAATCAATGCTCTTTTCCGCTGTTCATCTGCAAAAGAACCTCAGGGCTAGTCAATATCAACAAATCGCGTCGTTATCAACACAGGAAGTATCTGTCCACAAGCTAGGGCAAGCTCCCTTTCTAACCGCTGAAGACGTAGCCTCCGTTGTCTCGGGTTTCTTCGCATCACGTCTTGGAAATGGAAAAATAAAAATAAAAAGAACAAAGGACGGTGACATTATTAGCAGCGGGAATCAAGGAATAGAGTAGACGGAGAAAGCAGTGAACTCACATTTGCGATGTTAGGGCGTCCAGCCATGGTGTCGATGAAAGCAGTTCCTCGAGGAAGTTTCTCAGAGGGACCAGGGCAATTTGATCCAGGTCAAATTCATATTGTAACCCAGCGTGTTCATACTTGCGATTATTGGAGTCTTGTTCTGTGACGAAGATGTCGGGTAGTGGGCTGACGTCGTCTTCCTCCAAAGCGGGGTGACCGGCGACCACGAGTATCAAGTTCGCGACAACGACGACGTGTAGTAGAAGATACCATCTTCCAAAGACCGGCGTGTAAGGAGGCATCAGAGACCTAATTTTGGAAAGTTTTTCAGGTCCAAGTCTCGAAGTGCGAATACCACAGGGCGAGATTGAGGGCCCGTCAGCGGAGAGATATTTCGGCCGATGATATTAGTAGAAGGACCACACGTGACTTGCCAGCCTAGATCTGTGCCATGTACGAAGAAAACGATCGATATAGCCGAGTAGAGACTCATTGTTGTTACTGGAAAGTAAAAGTCGTTTGAAACGTTAATTTGTATTTCTTGTTGATACCACACTGACCCGGAGCTCCGAGACACCTATGTTGGCACTTCACTCCTTTTGCCCAAGCAATAGGCTCAGTGGCAACTGCATCTGTGCATAACCACTTCCATTCGTCCTACTTGTCAAGGTCCTCTCAAAGAATGGTCTTTCTCTCCTTCAGGCGCACCCTAAAGCCGCTTTGCTTTACAAACCAGGCATTGTGCAAGGTCCAGGATACTTCTGGATCAACAAGCTCAATCTGAGGACGAAAAGCGTTAGTTATCCGTGAAGAGTGGTTGATAACTGACTGGTATCTTGCTTACCTCAAAGGTCCTTAGCATGGCTGGGACTAGCTTGTACATCTCCAGTAAGGAAATGTTCTTTCCGATGCAAGTTCTTGATCCTGCACCAAACGCAAACAGCGTGTTCTTCATCTTGGCTTGTTGTTCCGCGCTTGCATCAATCCATCTTTCAGGTCGAAACTCGGTAGCATTAGGTCCAAAAATACTCTCATCGCGATGAATCACCCAAGCTGAACAGCCAACAATAGTGCCTCCAGGTAGATGGTGTCCCGCCACGGTCATGCCTTGCGGTGGAACAACCCGTTCAAGCGTAAGCCCAGCGGCTGGATGGCAACGCAGAGCTTCGTTTATCACGGCACTGAGATAGGGAAGCTCTCTCACTTGGTCCCATCGCACAAGTGCATCGTCGCTCGCGAATCTGCCAGCTTTGTTTTCGGCAACAAGCTCATCGGTTAGTCTCTTCATGGAACCTGGATTCCTGAGCAAATTGTAGAATATGGCGCGCAATGTAATTGCAGTGGTATCCGAGCCCGCAAACATGTTAGCAACCGTGAGCGCCAGTACACGATCCTTGCTGATGAATGCAGGATCTTTGACACTGGCTTCTGTGAATCGAGACAGGAAGTCTTTTCTGGATGGACCCTTGCTGGGTAGTTTTTCTCCGCCTTCTTCGTCAATGGAAGGACGGTTAGCCATTTGCTTCTTGGCAAACTCGACAACAGGAGAAGTGGAGTTTCCCAGCTTGAATTTAGATAACCAGAGTCTGATCGGATTTTTGAGTAGTAGGCGGTCTAGAAATGGTACTTGACCGACCTACCGATGAATCAGTCTGGTTGAAAGTTGGAGGAGGCGATATCACACGACTCACCACAGCCACGTAATTCAGCAACCACTCTAGGTTCCCAATAATATCGTCTACATCAATGCCACGGTCGACGAACCCTAAGCGCTTGGAGTACGTCAACTCCCCAATGACGTCAAACGCGTAGAATTGAAGCCACTTTCCGAGGTCGCATACGCCGGAATCATCGGTTCGATTGGCGTATCGCCCCTTCAACTGTTTGAGGAATTCGGTGGAAGTGGAGTCGACGAGAGGTTCGAAATTGACAAGAGTGCTCATTGCGTAGGCATTGGAGACTGCTCTCCGGAGCTTGGCGTGGAATTTACTGTCGGTGGTATTGAACATGCTCTGTAGGGGGGTTCCATTGGCGGTTGTCTGTTGAACAGGATAAAAATCCGACTTGAAATTGTCAGCAAGGGAAAGCCCTGCATAACCAGTGAAGAAAATAATGCGTGCGTACCTTGACAAATCCTGAATTCAAGCCATAGATTATTTTGATGGCCTGTGGATCTGCCACAGAAACCGTCCGTGGACCAAGCCTGACGATGTTTCCATATTTCTCGTGAAGCTCGATGTGTACCAACTCAGGTCGACGTCCCCAGACGACGAAAAGCCTCCAAAAGTCGGTAAGTCCTGCAAGCCGAGGTCCGGGGATTTTGTTCAGTCCGCCACCAAACCGATTGATTGCAGCTTTGACCAGAATGAAGGCCGCGATGCAGAGAAGCACTCCGCCGCTTGACTGGGGAATGATCTGGTCGACAATCATGGTTGTGGATCTCCTGTGCAATGGTGCAAAAGAGGTTTACTTGGCAGCCCCTGGTAAACAAGGTTCCAGTCAAAGGAATAAGTGGTCAATGAAATTGCCAATTCTTTAATCGTCATTTGAATCCCGCTCCGTGTCGGAACTGGGTCGGCTGCGGGGTTCAGCACCGTTGTTCCGTTGCGATGAGTCGGGACGGAACCTGGCCGGAATTTCGACGACAGATTCCGGGAACACTCGACAGGGTCACGACGCGACACTAAGTCAAAACTCGTTTACAGACAGTAAAACTCACAAATCACCCAAAGTTTGATACACGGATTCGTTCACCAATCAATTAATCACCAACATGTCTGCGCTTTCTGATGACTTGAAGAGCAAATGGCTCTACGGCTCCCCATTGCCCTTTGCGGAAGGACCATGGGCTAGGGGGTGCCCGAGTCCGTATTACCGAGAGAGCCATCGACGGCTTCGACACGCGATGAGATGTTGGGTCGAGAAGGTACGCGTTGAAACTACATATGCTATGGTCAAGTGTGTCCGAGGTCTTGGTTAACAGAAAACCAGCATCTGATTCCCCACGTCCACGAGTGGGAGAAGTCCGAATCGCTTCCACTCTCACTCTACAAGCAGGCGGCCGATGATGGGCTGCTTATGCCCATAGCATCTGGGGCCTCCATGGGCGCTGCTTGGAGCGCGCGGTATCCCACAATCGGCAATATCCCTGCTGGTGAATGGGATGGATTTCACGATTTCATCATGCATGACGAGTTCGGGCGGGTTGGAGGTATTGGGTAAGATACGACCTTGGCGATTGGGAAAACAAAACGAAGCTGACATTTCCTAGACTCGAAAATGGGTTGCTTGGCGGTGTTGTGAGTAGTCTGTGTTTCCTTGTGAAACATGCAGCTAATGACTTATTTCAAGACACTCGCCGTTCCCGCCATCGCGAGGTTTGGCTCTGAGAATTTGAAGGAAAGGTGTGTACCTCTATTTTGCCATAAGCCTGACCCTCATTGACTCATTACTCTTTAAAGGGTTTTGCATGACATTTTATCGGGCAAATCACGTATCGCATTGGCTATCACGGAACCCGACGCCGGCTCCGACGTTCGGGGTCTCCAAACCGAAGCAGTTCTTTCAGAAGACGGGTCGCATTTCATAATCAATGGCCAGAAAAAGGTTTACCATTTATCTTCATATCACTTTGATGCTAATCGTGTTGAGCTGACACCAAATCCAGTGGATCACATCCGGCATGTACGCCGAGTACTTCCTTACTCTTGTCAGGGAGGCCAGTGGCAACTTCACTCTGCTTGTTATTCCTCGGGGCGAGGGTGTATCCACGAAACATATGACTATGTCTGGGTCTACAGCTGCTGGCACTGCCTTTGTCGAGTTTGATGATGTGCAAGTGCCAGTGGACATGGTCGTCGGCGAACGCGAAAACGGGTTCAAATATGTCGTATCCAACTTCAACCACGAGGTAAAAGTTCTTCCACTCATCTACAGAGGCAGTCACTTACAGATCATAGAGGCTCTTCATTGGAATGCAAGCTTTGAGGTGTGCACGAGTGTGCTTAGAGGACTCGATCAAGTACGTCACCATTTCCATTGAAGTTGACTGGCGCTTACAAATTCCGATAGATATGCCTTGAGTAGGGAAACATTCGGAAAGAAGCTGACCGACCATGGTAAGTTTGGTCTTGTGGTCCAAACCCATATAAATGGTGTTGATAGCTGACAATAACGCAGCCGTGATACGATTCAAGTTTGCGAATATGAGTCGAGAGACTGAAGCGCTCCAAGCATGGATAGAGGTAAGAAGCGAAGTCATTCAGCATAACAACTGGAAGCCGAACGCATCAGAAACAATGGGCTAATTCTTCCTTCAGAGTTTAATATACCAGCTAAGTCAACTGTCTCATGCCGAAGGAGAATTCCTCCTTGCAGGAACTACAGCCCAGCTCAAAGCACACGCTGGCATTGTTCTAGAGCATGTCGTTCGAGATGCTATTCAAATTATGGGCGGTATCGGGTTGACCCGGGGTGGTCGAGGAGAGAGAGTTGAGCGCATCTGGCGAGATGTTAAAGCTATCACCGTCCCTGGAGGCAGCGAGGAAATCTTGCTAGACTTGGCAACCAGGCGAGCGTTGAAGATCTCGGCAGAACTGGAGAAGATGACGGTGAAGGGGCGTTTGTAAAATAGAGGAGACAGCTGTAACTCGTACTGTCCATAGTAGCAGAATCTCTAATGCGAGCCTCTTTACAACTTAGCACCCTTACCCTCACGAGACCTTTTTTCTTTGTCCCTCAGCATACGTCTAAGTATCTTTCCACTGGGACTCTTTGGAACCACCTCGATGAACTCAATACCACCCGCAAGCCATTTGTGTCTTGCCTTGTGTTCCTCCACGTGACGGTGAATTGCCTTGACAGCTTCTTCCTCCGACATGTCATTAGCCTTGGCAGATTTGACGACGAAGGCTTTGGGTAATTCGCCAGCGTGGGCGTCTGGGACCTGAATAACAGCGCAGTCGGAGACGAGAGGGTGGTCGAGTAAGTGAGCTTCCAACTCAGCCGGGGCGACTTGGTGGCCCTAGGAATGGGTTTAGTGAAAGGTTGGGAACATACATGAGGGTTTCGTTGGTTACGTACCTTCACTTTGATGAGTTCTTTTATGCGGTCGACAATGACGAAATGCTCATGGCCATTGGGGGACTTTCGAACGACGACTTCATCACCTGTCTTGATCCAGCGGCCATCATCGTCGAACACGAAGGTCTCCGCTGTGGCTTTCACATCGTTGAGGTAGCCTAAGACAATAGAAGGGCCCTGTACCAGGAGTTCCCCTGGTGTTTCGTAATCGAACACCTCATTTCCTTGGAAGTCGATGACCTTGGCTTTGATGCCGGGGAGAAGGGACCCAGATGAGCCAACGAGGACATCCAACTCACTCGTCGATACCACCACGGTGGCGGTCTCGGTCATGCCTGGAATCATTAATAAGGAACGACTCATCAACGAACGGGGTATAGAAACAGGGGCTTACCGTAGCCCTGGCCTACTTGTCGTCCAGGAAACATCCTCAATAGGGCGTCCACGGTCTCACCGCCTAATGGCGCAGCCCCCGTATATATGAAGCGAATGGTGCTGAGATCATACTTGGCGCATTCTTCCTGCCGACTCAACATCTGAACTAGTATCGGAGGCACAACGCTGATCTGCTCGATGCGGAAGTTCTGTACCGCTGCCAAAAAGGACTTTAGCTCGAAGCGCGGTAACACGATGATCTCGTCTCCTCGGTAGGTGCCAACGTGAGCGACGGGAACTAGACCGTAGATGTGGCTAAAGGGCAGCAATCCGAGCATGACTTGGGTGTTGATGCCTTGCGCTTTGCGACCAACGCTGTCGTAGATGCTCTTTTGGACTACGTTGGCGATGACGTTGTAGTGGGAGATCATGACGGCTTTCTATACGTCTTCTTAGCTAAGTTGGTCTTCCCGAAATACGGCTTACTGACCGGAAGACCAGAGGTACCGCTGGAGTAGCAGAGGTACGCAACCTGCCGTGCGCCCTGTCCCTTGGCCCAATTCAACGGTGTGAGGTCTGGCAGGTTCTGCCCCTCCGCTATCAAGTCATCGAGGGTGTTGAAAGGCACCTTCTTGTCGAAACCCGGCAAGGGAAGAATGAAGATGTTTTCATCTTTGATTCCAACTGGCTTGGCTGCCGCAAGAGCAGTTTCCAGCAGGGGCACACAGGTAAAGAGGGCCTTGGCCCCGGAAGACCAGAGCTGCTGCTCCAGCTCCGAGGCTGAATATGCGGCACTGGCAGGCGTGACAATGCCGGAAAGGCGGTGGATAGCGTGGGTCAAGGGAACGTAGTCAATCTATCGATGGTGAGTCAGGCCTAAGAGAGGTCAATTCAAGGGGATTTCTGACCGTATTAAACGAGAAGATTCCCACCACCTTATCCCACTCAGTTCCTCCTTGAGGATCAAAAGCCAGCCTTTTCGCAAGTCCGCGAGCTATCCAGTCCACCCGCTTGACCACCTCAGCGGCGGTGAACGTCTTACCCGTGAGACCGCAGGTGTAGGGGTTCTTGGCCGTAGCCAGGGGATAACGACCATACTGCTCATCCCTCATAAACTCGCCGACGGTGATGGAGTCGGGAATGTCTGCAAGACTTGCTTAGCAAGCAACGTCCAAGATTCTCCCGTATTTGCTTATCCGGCCCAGATGCGGGGAAGCACATACCGAAGGGGATCGAAGGCACCCATTCCGGAGAGGTGAATACCATTATGAAGGCACCCAGGCGATTCTAAGCACTCAGCGAAAGGCTACTACGCTGTGAAATAGTCAATGAAGAACAAGTCATGAATTGCGTTCATCCGGAGTCGCAAAAGTATTTCCGTCACGATCTCCCCGCTTCATGTTGCTTCCGGACTCTGAAGCCGGTGACGCGGAGACTCTAGTGCCTCGGCTTACCCTGCAGGGAAGTGATGGACGCTAACCCTTGCTGAAAACAGCAGGTGGTCGACATTATCCGAATCCTACCTCGAGTATCTCAGGACTTTACTAATGCGCAGGCTCGGAAATGATGGCGAACGAAGTTTGAAGACTCCCAGGTCGCGAAACGGCAGCTGGGCTTTAGAAACTGAGGATAAACCAGGAATATGATCCGCTCGTCCGCCTCAGTTCTCTTTCCCTCAACATTCAGCGAAAATCAATATTTGAACCAATTATCTGATGAAATATCAGATTTCTGGCTGTAGCTTCTTGGAAATTGACACTTCGGCCGAGTCATTAGTCAAGTTTGGAGCCCTTCGAGAAGACCAGTCTTTTATCCTAGAGTCAGACAATTCTGCCATATTTAATTTGACAGTTACGAGCTCGGGCCATTATGGTTGCATGATTAGCAGAACTTAATTCGGAACAAGATGAAGAGGAAGCCATTGAGTGGAGAAATTTAGTGACAGCTCATCTTGAGAACATAAACTCGGGCTTAAACCTAATACTGTAATATGCCAAGAGAATGCTTTCAGAGAACAAGTACGATGATATGAATCTACGAAAGATTGAGATAGGTCTCAGTAATCGATTCATCATGGCCTAGAGGGGTTGTACTCAGGCACAGCCTCCCAAGCATGGTTACGTATTTAGTAATAATCACTCTAGCGAAATTGAAACAGATATACAGCCTCAATTCGAGATAAAACATGGGCTTAGTCAAAGCATGCATTCACAGCCCCATTCCACATAGGTGCGAGTGTGACTGTGCCATTACTGAGTATCAGGTGGAACAAGTTGTCCAGCGGGTCGAAACAAGACTGACAAAAGCGGTGTATTTATAAAGAACTTTTACTAAGGTATGTGGCATGCCTTCTACGAGGTACCTACCGAGTTGGAACGCTACCATGTAATAAGGTCGGATACACTTGGGATATACATTATAAGTAAAATGACCATCCAGCCTATAACTAAGAAGCGGAGATTGAGACACTGCCGCCACCCTCAGACGCTCGACGACGAACGTCTTCCGCTTGTACCTGCAGAAAGCTTGGTGGTGCTTGCGTCTCAGCTGGAGGGTTCATCCACGTTTCTCCACGTTGCAGTGCCCTCGCTGCCTGTATCTCTACCCCGTCGTCGCTTGCGGTTATTATTGTGATAGGCTGGACCGCTCGCGTCCTGATTTCCTCCCCAACCACCTCCACTGTCATGAACCAAACCAAGGTGTGATCGTGGCGGATGTTGTACGTCTTGAAGCTCGGGTTCAATGTGAAGGTCTCGGACAACTTTCCTATACGGCCGCAACGCCCGATCCGGAAGTTGAGTATTTCTCCGATGTCGACTGCCGGCCCTTCATGTGTGCAGGGTACATCAATGGGATCTTCAAGCTCGGCCATTGCATCTTCAATCCGCAGATCCAACTTGCCCCTCGTGTCCGCGTTGAGGGTCTTAATACCGCTCACACACTTGACTTCCGTCTGGGCCACGATCACCATCGAGAGGGCAGTCACCTTTGCCGTTGGCTGCGCTCCATTGATGATTTTGCTCGACGTGTCCCAATTAGGAACGACGCGAGCTCGGAAGGGGATAGGATTTGGATTTTCAAGCTGAATGACTGTCGGAACTTCCACCTGGAGAGTGAAGTGCAACGTGGGCACTTTCGATGAACCGAAAATCTGCTGCGTCTTCTGAGAGAAGGAAAGCTCAGCGTCTCTCATCGCGGCAATGAGCCGGTACGAAGATACACAACGAGGGCTTCGATACAGCTTCAACTTGAAGTTCACGATCGGGGGATCAAGATCCACTCTCTTTACTTCCACCGGCAGAATGGCCTCGTACGTATCTGTCGAGCGGTTTCCGGTAATTCGCACCTCAGCTCGAAGGTAATATTCGACGAAGCCCTCCTTATGCGATCTGCGCCCGTACTGCCTTGAGTTGAAGCTTGAAGGCAGGACATGGGTCGCGACGTCTGCCTCGTCAATGGGCAGGTAGCTGTGATGTCGATGGGTTGCGCCCAACGTGCTGGGATCAACGTACGTCGGTATGACGACAGAGAAAGGCCATGTCTGTTCTTCACCGCCATCCGGGATATGTAGAGGCCCTTCAAAGATGGTTCTCGTGTTGTAGGGCACGTTGATGAGGTTGAAGCGGCCGCGGTAGATTCTGGAGCTGCCGTCTCCGCGACCAACTGACATCTTGGACTTTGTTCGTCCGTGCAGAGAAATGTCGACTACGGCGCTAGGGCTGACTGTGTGCGCTGTTCGGAACACGCATCCGAGGAGGGTATCGCCGGGAGCATGTTCGGTTTTGGTGCCACTGAGGCGGATACGGAAGGCCATAGGGACCGATGTGCCAAAATTATTTTTTGATGTGGGCACCCTCCCGTACGGTACCCTAGGACCCCGTTTTGCATTATGTGTTTTAGTTGAATATGCTTAATAAGTAGCGCTTAGGTAATGTAGGGTCACGTGCACTCGTGCTGAGGTCCGTGCCCCACTACGATTTCCTTCCCTTAACGCCGCTAGCTTCTCTTCCTTTTCTTCTTCCTTCCTTAACTATATATTAGAAGGTTAGAATCCCCTTATTCCCGCTTTAAATAATGCTATAGCCTTAAATTTCGTATTATGGTTTAATCTCCTATAGATTCTTATAGCTATAGGTGTTATTTTAAGATATATAATATTATAACCTTATAATATTAAGTTTTTATAATTATATACTTTAGTAGGCTAATATTTATTATAGGAATATATTATTTCCTTTTTCTTATATATTACTAAATAGAGTAT